>CM035785.1:57291812-57304312 GCA_020466265.1 Siphamia tubifer | reverse complement strand
GGTGTGGACAAGGCATTTAGAAAAAAATAAAAACTCATAAATAGGGGATTTAAAATAAAAAATATACTTAAGTACAGTAAAGGAAGTACTTGTACTTAGTTAGTTCCACCTCTGGCAGCTAGCATGAAGGAGAATGAACTAGGTTCGAGTCTGCAGTTTCAACGGTGTTGTTGAAACTATCACATATTGATTCTTTAAAAGATGAACAGAACAGTTTAGAAAGAATTTATTGGTGGTTAAGGATGTTATGGTTGTTCTACCAACAGGGTATGATAAGAACTTCTACTTCTATCATCTACGTTACATGCTGCTTTAATGTGATTGGTTGAAGTAGTACATCAATCAAAATAACAAGCACCTGGTTTGTCCAATCAGAGCGAATGATTTTGATTGACAGCCCCGCCTTAACAAAGAGAAGCTAATGGTGTTTTCCCAGATGGAAGATGTGAGCAGACATGAGATACTGTTGTAACTGATTATTAATAAGCTTCTTATTAGCTTTGCATTATCATTTCATTTACAATTTTTTATCTCGCAATTTTACAACTTGTTATTAATTAATTACACTGCACAGCAACATTGCACTGTTTACACTTTAACTTTATGCCGTACAGTGAACTGCCAGGTGTTCGTTTTAGAACACCATGGTCATGTCTTTACTCACTTTGTTCCCCCTACCATCACTACCTCCTGTTTTGTTTTTATTTTTCAGCTTGTAGTACTTGATTTTATTTTTATTTACTTAACTAATTTCTGCTAATTGTATTTTATTCGACTTGCATGCCCTTATGTTTCAACTTTTTGAACTGATGGTGCTGTAAGTTTCTCCTTGGAGATCAATAAAGTATCTATCTATCTATCTATCTATCTATCTATCTATCTATCTATCTATCTATCTATCTATCTATCTATCTATCTATCTATCTATCTATCTATCTATCTATCTATCTATCTATCTATCTATCTATCTATCTATCTATCTATCTATCTAATGACATTTTTTACAGTGTAGTGTGATAAGATATTTTGACTAGAAATGAGAGAAATCCACTTGGTCATATTTCAGTTCTTTATTTTTCCAGTGTAGTGTAGTGCAGCCGTGCGTTGGTTGGCAGTGTCCTCATAAAGCAGCTCATTAGCCAGAGGAGTGACAGGGTCAGTTGCTTTAGCTTGATATTGTGTGTCAGTATCAGATAGCTGACAACAGGTGGGGGGATTATAATCATGGTTGCACAACTAATAATACCAACTGCTTAGTATATCGGTTACAAAACAGACAATCAGTGCTAAAGGGAAAAGCAAGCGCTGTGACAGCAATGCTATCAACACAGACTTTAGTGTCTTTGTTTTAACTGGAGCAAATCCAGTCAAATGCATTTGATCTACAGTGAGAGAGAGAGAGAGCGATGGGGGAATCGGCATTAAAAAACAAAAGAACGGAGACAAGACAAGAAAAGAAAAGGCAAGAGTCGGGGCGAAAATAATTTTCCCGGCTCTGCTTTGTCAATTTCAGAGTGCCATCTCCCGATAGTCATTAAATAAGTTGTGTTGTTGTTTTAATTATCGATAGTAAAGCAATCTGTTCATAATTACAAACATTTGCTTGTGGCAATTACAAACTGTGGCTGGTAGCAGTTTAATTTGCCCGCTCTAATCTTGTCTGTAATTAGAGCACACACAAGCAGAGCAGCGGAGTTGTTCGGCTCCAAGGCAAACAAGACAAGACTGAAATTCCCATTATAACAAAGTGCTGACTGCCGGCGGCGGCGGCACCGCACACTCGCCTGCCTCCAACGCCAAACACTTTCTACATTCTAATCCATTTGTTTAGCTTTACAATGCAATTGCACTGATGTGGCAGCTTCTCATTTCACCTTCTCTGTGTAAAGACAGTCAAATGAAATTGGAAAAATATTTCATAATATTGCAACACAACCCCAACGGGGACTAAATGGTGTTTTTTTTTCATTCTGGGGTGGAAAAAAAAACAGGCTCATCTTTAGATCATAACGGTCTATGTCAATATGAGCTGCAAAGAGCGACACACGTCATGACCCTAAGATGAAATCAAATCCATTTTATTCATTATTTTGGTCATTTTTGTTAATTTTATTGAATATTTTGGTCTTTATTGTTCACTTTACTGAATATTTTGGTCATTTTTGTTAATTTTATTGAATATTTTTGGTCTTTATTGTTCACTTTACTGAATATTTTGGTCATTTATGTTAATTTTATTGAATATTTTGGTCTTTGTTGTTCACTTTACTGAATATTTTGGTCATTTTTGTTAATTTTATTGAATATTTTGGTCTTTGTTGTTCACTTTACTGAATATTTTGGTCATTTTTGTTAATTTTATTGAATATTTTGGTCTTTGTTGTTCATTTTACTGAATATTTTGGTCATTTTTGTTGAAGTTATTGATTATTTTAGTCTTTTGTTTGTTCATTTTACTGAATAATTTGGTCATTTCTGTTCATTCGTTCAAATCCGACCTGTTTACACATGCTTAATTTAAGAGCCACATGTTAATGAGGCAGATCAGTGTAAGTCAACACACAGCCTGGTGAGTGTGGAAGTTTGGTTTAGTTTAGTTTTCAGTTACAAGATTACAGCACTGTAATTTCATTCTGTGCATTCACTTAACAAATATATATATATTTGGATATACTATATCCAATAGTCATTACTTTTACTGTAAACAAAAAAAGGAATGGTCTGAGGATTAGGCTTATTTATCTTAAACTATATAATCCATAGAATCACCAACGTACAAGAAATACAACACAAGAAGAAACAAAACAAAACAAAATAAGTCACAGACCGCAGACCTCCGCCAAGGCTTTATATGTCGTCATATGACGTCAAAACATGACGTGATGAAGCCATAGGTGTTGACCCATCTGATGTCTGAAGGTTAGGGGTCAAAGGTCAGACCATGTGAATGAAAAAAACCTGAGATATTACCACTGATGTGTTTTAGCTGTTGACCTTTAGTGTAATCTTGACCTTTGACCTTCATTTCTCAAAATCTAATGGTTTCTTCTTTGACCCGTTATCTATCATTCCTGAAAGTTTCATCAATTCAATTCAATTCAATTTAATTTATAAAGCCCTAAATCACAACAAAGTCGTCTCAGAGGGCTTTACAAAAACACAATCAACTACAGAGATACATGAAAAGTCCCAGGCATCCCCTGTCCTTAGACCCTCCCCCTGTCCTTAGACCCTCCCCCTGTCCTTAGACCCTCCCCCTGTCCTTAGACCCTCCCCCTGTCCTTAGACCCTCCTTCTCAGCAGAAAAAACTTCCAAACCCAGTGGGAAAAAGAAGAAATCTTGAGGAGAACCACATTGAAGGACAGATCCACTCCCATGGACGGACAGGCTATAGATGAACGTCCATGTATAAATGCGGGGGGGGGGGGGGGGGGGGGGGGGGGGGGGGGGGGGCTGGTCCAGACAGGCAGGGGCGGGGGTCCGGGGTCACAGGTCGGCACAGGCGAGACACTGCAGATCCTGTCGTCCATGGCTCCCGTGGAGACACTGTCAGGAGAGCCACCACTCATCAAAATCTGTTCAAAACTTTTTGCGTAATCTTGCTGACAGACAGACAGACAGTCAGACAGACAGACAGACAGAAAGACAAACGGACCTAAATGTAAAACCTCCTTGGCAGAGGTAAAAAGATTTTACTCATTCCTCAACTCATCTTGGACATGTCAAATATCAATCATTTTATGTTGTACTCCTTCATTAACTTTCCTTTTAATGCTTGTTTTTTTTTATGTGTGTATTTTCCGCACTATAGCAATCAAGCTGTTTGAAGAATAAAATACAAGAATCAATTAAAAACACAAAAAAAACTGTTGTACAATTAGAAGCAAGGAATACAAAGCACAGTGATTGAATAAAATACAAGAATAGATTAAAAAAAAAAAAAAAGCAGATGTGCAAATAAAACAGATAAGAGTACCAAGTAAAATGAGTAAAAATAGAATAGAAATACCACTGGATCATAAGCAACACTGTCAGTGAATGGTTTAGCAAAATTATCATTATTAAATACAGTTAAATTACAATTATTATTTTACAAAATCGCTTCAAAGTCACTAAGCACAACAAGAACTAATCCATATATAAAACATTCTGGATTATAAGGCCCAGCAAAATTAAAGACTTAAGTGTTTACGTGATAGTCCGAAAAATATGGTATTTTAAATCTTCTATGCACTGACAAAACTATACATTAAAGCTTATTCTAGTACACATAATCTACAATTTATTTACAATAAATCACTACGTAAACATTTGGGTTATGAAAAAAAGAACCCATCTTTTCTTCCCTCACTGTGACGTGGACGAGCTTTTTAGTGGGACGACCTCATGCTGAGTTCAAAGGAGAAACGGAGGCTCAAACCCTCCTTCACCACAATCCCACAATCCATCTGTGGATTACAGTGGGACTGGGCCCAGGGCAGGGAGCAAATGGTTTGACAAGGCTGGAGATGTGTGTCTATCATGTATCTGCTCAGAGGCTCCTCGAACACGCCAAGAACATGTCAAGAAATCGCTCTCTGAGGTCAAATTGGAGATGTTGTGTCAAGCTGAGCTGAGAACTTGAGAAGATGACATGGAGAGGGAAAAGAACTAATAAAGGATATCCACTGTTGTATGTGTGGAGTTGTCATGCACGCTGCAACAAGAATTCTTTATTTTTACCCACACCCACCCACGAAGGGGAGAGGGGTGTTGTGTTTGAGTCCGTTTGTTTGTCACTTTGTTTGTTCGTAAGCAGGTTTATGTAAAAACTACTGGATCAATTTCTATGAAATTTTCAGGAAAGGTGTGAGGTGGTCCAGAATAGATCCCATAAAATTTTGGTGAATGTAGGTCAAAGGTCACAGTCACAAAAAAAATATATGTTTTTGCAATGATAAGAGATAGGGCAAATCAGGTAGAAAGTGTGTGAGGGGGGGCGGGGTTTGTTATGCCGGGCACCAATTGTTCTGTATATTGGTGCAGACACTCAGTAGGTGTACATGCACATAGAAATTAAAATTACTGGCGTCATTCACTGAAAACAACTTTTCAACGCTCATTTTAGAATCTGATGGGTCACCTAGAGTTACCAATGCAGGCTGCGTGGTGTGTGTGTCCCCCCCCCCCCCCACTGGATGGATTTACCATCATTCATAGAAAACAACAGTGTAAAACCTGCTTACAAACAAACAGACAAAAAAATGGAATAACACCCCCCCCCCCCCCCCCCCGAAGGGGGCAGGGCAATGAAAGCAGAAGATTTGAGGCAGTAGGACAACAACACCCCCAGAACATGGACCACAACCATGAAGATATGGACCACAACCATGAAGATATGGACCACAACCATGAACATATGGACCACAACCATGAACATATAGACCACAACCATGAACATATGGACCACAACCATGAATACATGGACCACAACCATGGACATATGGACCACAACCATGAACATATGGACCACAACCATGGACATATGGACCACAACCATGAACATATAGACCACAACCATGAAACATATGGACCACAACCATGAACATATAGACCACAACCATGAACATATGGACCACAACCATGAACATATGGACCACAACCATGAACATATGGACCACAACCATGCAGCAGTTCAGTTATTTGGCGCAAACTGCTTAAACTGACTTATTACAGTAACATGCATGTCATCATGATGACTCTGGTCACTTCCTGAAGGGGGCGTGTCCAGGTCAGTCTTAGTCGAGCAGAGGTTGGGAAGCGTCCAATCACATCATTTGACTTGGTGACTCCAACTTCTCAACCTCCAGTCGGATTCAATTATACTCTGATTAAAGCTTTTAAAACTCAAATTTCTCTCAGTTCATGTAAACGTACTGATTCATATACATGAGAGTCATCATATGTCCATTTGTGCGCCCACATATATTTTCTCCCTTCCGCCCTCTGCGTCTGCTTTTATCTCTTTTACACTTTAATAACAATAACTCTAGGGAAACATCTTTCACTGTCACTACAACCCCCATCCCAGTCTGTCTGAGGCCCTTTTTTCCCTCCCAGATGATAGCTATTAATTCCCTTCAGAGGCTGCTTGATGGAAGGCTAACAACATTTTATATTGTTGATACACTTCTGACTCCAGCTGCATGCTCTCAATTACAGATGAAAGATAGCTGGTAACCTGGTTACAAACAGGCTTCACTGTTTGGATGATGTCAGCCACCTTTATCAAGTCAGGATGGGAACAGAAAAGGGGGCCATCTATGGACCCCTTCAGCTTCTCCCACCACTGATGTTATCCTTCACTAAAATAGATGCTTAACTGAACATTGGGTCTGGCTCCATGCCATTACAATCTGTTCTGAGTGATTATCATTCATACTCTTTCATGGTCTCTCTCTGTGGAGTTATCTGTGATTTCTTCCACAGCCCAGTCAATTAATGGACCCGTCTGTAATTGGGATATTTAGGAACCTACTCAGGAGTCGTCTCATCACCACAGACACTGATGATTTGGTTGTATTTTCCTTAGTTATACTGAAAAAAAAAATTTTAAAAATGGAAATTTAGACTTCTTTCAAGAAATTTTACACATGTTCCATTGGACGTTTTTATTTTATTTTATTTTATTTTTTGCCTAATTCAAAAAAATACAAACCTGCCAATGGAACATGTGGTGAGAGTGGCTGGTGTGTATTTATTTTTATAGTATATTTTTGGAATTATGTATTATTAATGGGGTCTGTGTCCTTTTGTATAAGCTAATGACAGAGGAGAGACAATGGAAATACTGACAGTTATCTGATATACCCATACCCTTCTGTCCATTCACTACTTTGTTAAAATAAAGGTGAACAGTTAATTCTGCTGAAGTAGATAGACAAATAGACAGACAGACAAACAGACAGACAGACAGGTAGGTGGGTGGGTTGCTTGGATGACCTGTTAAGGAAAACTGAAGCTCATCCAAGTTTCCTTGAATAACATTGTTAATTCCAGTTGTCAATAGTATATTTAAGCCTTTACTTGCCTAAAAATCCCTATAATTAGACCAGATCAGGACATTAAACTCTTATGAATCAAAAATTATATTTCTCCATATACTGACTATCCATATGTGACCCACCACCAGTAAACCAGGCATAAGTGTGTGTAAATCCAAACAGAGTTATGTGTGTATCTTGGTAGAGTGGAAACTAAGGTTTAAGATGGTGGAAAAATGATGTTTCTATCACAAGTAGAACCAAAGTTATGGTCATTTTAATATCCACATTTGGACATATTTTACAATTTGCATATTTTTAGATATTGTCCGTTAAAGTTTTGGACTGTTTTGGGGTAGGAAGTCCTTAGCAACGCATAATAATTTGTATCCGATTGACACAAATTGTTGACAGATGTTAAAGGACACTCTGATGGACATGTCACAGAAGTTTTATATATTATAATAATAGGACAGAAGTGTGACGTATTATAATCATTTGGCTTACACCATTGGACAGAACATTCAATATAAGCTTTTACCTCGTACCAAACACTTGGGTGTTTACCCACGGAACGGAGATCGTTTTGTTCGGCGAAAAGAGGTGGAAGTCGTCTTTGTCTTTGCTCAGCAATACCTGAACTTTTGTCGCCGCTTAAATAATTGACTCAATAAACACCTTTATTGATTGGATTTCAATGTAATGACCACAGGAAGTGAACATAGAGGTGTTAAGGTACCGTTTTTTTGATAAGGTGTAAACACTAATAACAAATCACCTTCCAGCCTAAATTTGGCTGTAGCTCTGAACGGCTCAGCGCGACTTATGCCTGGTTTCGTGGTGGCGGGTCACATATATGACTGCCTGAAATTGAACATAAACATAAACATATATGTATATAATATACAGAATCATACATATTGTCAATATATTACAACATAGTTGTTTGAATTGCCTCACTTCATCAACAGATACTCAATAAACATCAGCACAACATATATAAACATATACACAACCATGCTCAAAAAGGAACAATATGATGAAAAAATCTTATATTTCCAAACCTTTTGTAAGTCTATGATGAAATAAAATAAAAGGGCTTTTTAAATGTTTTTACAGGCATTTAAAGTTTCATTTAATGCTTTTAACAGGAGTCTAGTGGTTAATCTGTTTTCCATTGGTTCTGATCTGCAGAATTTTTAAGGTTAGTGCAATATTGAAAACATAGGCTATTTACTTTCATTTTCTGAACACTTCAATGTGATTTTAGTCCCTAATTAATTTTAAAACCAAAGTAGAGTCTCAGCACATTAGAGGAAGAAAAAAAAATTAACTGGGCTCATTACAAAAGCAAATATTGGATGGTACCTCTGAACAAAGGGATTTCAGTATTGATATAAAATGTTTCTGAAGCTTATTTTCATTCCAGGAATAATATGTAATGAAGTTAAATTAATTTGGACTTTTTTTTCACCCCGAGTTGCTTGTTAATAGATTTCAGCAAAAGAAAGAAAAAAAAAAGAAAGAAAGAAAGAAAGAAAGAAAGAAAGAGGCATAAAAAATAAATTGATGTTTTTTTATGAGTGGCTCTCTGAATGTTTCTGCACCCTGGGTCTGTGGCCTGAATACAAATGCAAACTGTTACATAATGAATGAGCGCTTTACTCAGGGAATAAAGATTAGCAGCTGACCCCTTTTACATCATCATCTTATTTCAGGAACCAGGACCTCTTGGGCATGGCAATTTTTCTGCAGTATGTCTTCTGTTTACACAACACTCAGCCTCAGAAAGAAAAAAGAATCCAGTGAAATACATGCGTGCATATACAATCACCTTCCTATTCACGGCTCAGCTTCCTAATGTAATGCTGTGACTCTTTTTACACACATTAGAACATTATCACTGCAGATGATGGGATGATCAGGGGAGATTAAAGTGTCTTTCCTCGCGCCTATTGAGGGTCAACAAACAAACACAGACTTCTGGTTAGTGAACATAATGAATAAATCATTGAGCATGACCCCCCCCCCCCCTCCTACACACTAACACACACATCAATCCATTGCCCATCACAACAGAACCCCCTCCCCCCCTCCTTTTCTTTCTCTCTAGCCTTAGACCCTTGCACATCTGCTACCATTACATACCCTGGCCCATATTCACATGTTCTGTTCATTAGATGGTGTCACGGTGCGCTCTGTGTGTCTCTGCCAGCAGAAATTAAACTCTTCAGAAAAGATAAACATCATATTACTTCATTACCCTTTTAAAACACATGCAAATTAGACCCATTACCCCCCAACCCCCTGCCCCCCCCCCCCCCCACCCCCCCCCCCCCCTTCTACACACAGGCACTGTTTGTCTTTATTTTCCTGGTTGTTGAAGTTTGTCTGGCTGGTTTGTTCAGTCACTAGCTACGTTTACATGATGTTTTTGAATTCTGAATTATTTATTTGGACTAAAATTATTCTGAATTAAAGCTATTTCATGATTCAAGATTCCTTTATTGTGAAAGATAACATCACTGATGCACTGTTGAACAAAATGTTCTCGTCTTCAGTTTTTCATCTGCGTTTAGACGAGTGTATTCAGGAGGAAATCCTTGTTTATACAAAGATGCAACAGTAAATATACGATTAGATAGTCCTGCCAGGCGCTAGCTGTTACTGTGATAGACCCGCCCACATGTCCTGTGATAGACCCGCCCACATGTCCTTTATTGTTTATGTAATTTTCCACCCATTTCTGTTCAGGTATGGAATGTGTGTAATGTCTGTACAATAGCTGAAACAACTCCTGTACATTTACTAAAGCTGCTAATGCTAATGCTAATGCTAATTCTAATGCAGCTTGAAGATCTGTGGGATCCAGGTTGTCCCACATGTTTGTTGCTTTACCGGAAACAACCATAGAAGAAGAACAACAATGATGATAAATGGCTGCCAACAGGTGTAGATTTCCTTTTATCACAGATGAGTGAAGAATGTGAGAAAACGTCAACAATCTTTAAATTCTTTTTACAGAAGCGACAACAGTCGTTCAGCTCCATAATCCACCATTTTGTTTAGTCATTCCTAACTTTCTCCAGACTCCTCCCTAAACTTTCCAGTGCTCTAACTACGTCATCCTAAAGATTACAGTGATTGGTTGTAGTACCGTCCTATTGCATACAGAGGATTAGATAGACAACCTTTTAGCCCCGCCTCCCCTCACTACACTGTAGATTTTGCAGTGTTAATTTGGAGACAATGGGACCAAATACACTCTAGAAGAAGTTAAATAAACTCTCTAAGTGTTGATTTAACACTGCAAAATTTACTGTGTATGAAGCACCACTAGACCCATACATGGAATGAATAGGGATAGCGTGGCTAGGCTAGGCTAACCACCACCACCACCACTATGATGAATAAATGTATAATAACTGTTTACATGTCGGAGGAATTATCAAATGTGGAATCAAGATCAGAATAAACCAGTGACTTTATTCAAAATGAAGTTTAATTTGGAATTATCATTATCAACTAGAATTAAGTTTTTACATGGTTAATTTTAAAGAGGAATTGACCTTTAATCGGAATTAAACAGGAATAAAAGCTCATGTAAACAGGTCTATTCCCTTTGTCACAGACTGACCATGAACTGAAGTGTGTGTCTGTACCCTGCTCTCATTTCCACCCTTGAATTAAACATTAATGCTGCTTGACAGCAATAAATAACATTTATCACAATGGGGATCTAATAATGATTTGGCTAAGCCCGGGCTGCTCATCAGAGCCCATCAACTGACGAATATGGCAGCGTGATTATGCCGGCAGCTGTCTGTGACAACTGTATCTAAATCACTTCTAGCACGTCGACCACTCTTTGATCTCCTGAATGTTCGTCGTTATTGCAGAGTTGTCTTTTTTATTCATCTCTCTTCCTTCTTTCACAACCTAATTACAGTTCTGATCACAGATATCATTACAGTATCGTTAAAGTCATCCTGGTGCTTATTCAGTACTTTTCAGTATTAATACAGTTTTACTGTACATAAGGATTTACAGCCATCAAGTAAAAACACAGCATTGAACATTACATTACCTGCATTATTTAAGTTGACGGCAGACACATTCTGTGCAGGATTTTTACATAATGTACTTCTTTTTTTTTTTTTTTTTTACATATATCAATAAATAAAGAACAGATAAAAAGGTGTTTTTAACAAAACACAAATGAGTGGGGAAAAAAGTACATTAAAATAAAAAAAAAAAATGTACCCATACCCTTCTGTCCATTCACTACTTTGTTAGAATAAAGTTTATTTTTGAAGAGGTGTGAGATTATCTAGTGAGGTTTAATAGACAGATAAACAGACAGACAGACAGATAGACAGACAGATACACTGAAAAAAGTAAAATATTGAATCAACTTATATTCTTCTTCAATAGTTCACACACAAAAACATCTAGTTAAGTGAATCAAATTAAATTAAATCAACCCTAACCCTATGCAATTTAATTTGGTTCACTCAACTACATTTTTATGTGTGACCATAAAAAGTAAAAAAAAATTCTGAGATAAAAAGTCAAAATTGAAGAAGCTTTTTTTTTAAGTTACTTCAATGTTTTACTTTTTTCAGGGTAGACAGACAGACAGACAGACAGACAGATTTGTATTCATCTCTTTTCAGTCCTGATCACAGATCATTATGGTTAAAGTCATCCATCGTTTTCGTAATTAATACAGTTTTACACTGCATAAAGATTTACAGCCATCAAGTAAAAACACAGCACTGAACATTACATTACCTGCATTATTTGATGCACAGTCTGTGTTAGCGTGTGTGGGCGTGCACCCTCTTTGATTAAATCATGTTTATGCATTCAGGCTTTTTTTTCCCTCTGGTGGAAACTGTAAAACATTTAGATTTTATGATGAAAGTTAAAGTTATTTCATTTACCATTCAGTGAGTGCAGCAGATTTCTCTCCTTTGCAAGTTAAATGGTGCCTGTGCTTCTTAGTTTGGGTTTTTAGAGAGAGATCATTGGCCAACACGATGGAAAATAACCATGAAATGCATTAAAAGCTGTTCTCAAAACTCGGCCACTGTGTATTTTTGCATATGTGTGTATCCATTCAAGCATGCTCTATACATAATGCAGTCTGCCCAGTATTCATTTCATTAATTTCTTTCTTTCTTTCTTTCTTTCTTTCTTTCTTTCTTTCTTTCTTTCTTTCTTTCTTTCTTTCTTTCTTTCTTTCTTTCTTTCTTTCTTTCTTTCTTTCTTTCTTTCTTTCTTTCTTTCTTTCTTTCTTTCTTTCTTTCTTTCTTTCTTTCTTTCTTTCTTTCTTTCTTTCTTTCTTTCTTTCTTTCTTTCTTTCTTTCTTTCTTTCTTTCTTTCTTTCTTTCTTTCTTTCTTTCTTTCTTTCTTTCTTTCTTTCTTTCTTTCTTTCTTTCTTTCTTTCTTTCTTTCTTTCTTTCTTTCTTTTC
>CM035785.1:57286557-57291712 GCA_020466265.1 Siphamia tubifer | reverse complement strand
GGTCGTGGGTGCACAGACAGTAAAAAAATTAAGAAGTCTTAGTTTTGGTGAGAGACGACGCACGATTAAACAGCGCCACAGTAGTGTCTGAAATGTTTTCAATTGAGTTCACTAAGTTGAATGTAGGGAGGAAGTGATTGCAGACACAGCTTTCCTAATATTAAGTCAATAGAATACTAAGTCGATCCTCACTTGGCAAAGCTAATTAGCATTAGCATCAAAAGGAGCCAGACTCAGTCTACTGTTAAGAACCAAGGATAAGACAGGTTTGTTAAAACTCAAAATGTAAAAACTGCCAATAACATAATAATATTTTGCCAACGTAGCTGTACATGCATTTTAATACTATATGAAAATATATCCAGTCATTGTTATGTGTTGCTACATCACTTTACAGAGGTGAGAAGGAATATAAAAAAATATTAAAGTACAGTGTAAATACTACTCTACTGAAGTCATCTGTGCTACATATCCCTCCCAATAACCAGCCAATAATGTAGGCAGACACTAGATTGGGTCAACCCTCATTTTAAGAGGAAATATTTAGACATTTTCGAACATGAATGTAAAAATAAAAGAAAGTAAAACACAATTTGTTACATTATTGGCAAAGTTATCACATCATCAAAGTTTTTTTTAGTGTAAAGCCAATAATGTAATTATTATTACGTTATTGGCAGGTTATTACATTTTAAATGGGCCCAAATGATTATTACATTATAGTAGTTATTATGTTATTAGCAGTTATTACATTTTGGGTTGTAACACAGGTTTTAAATAAGAATAACTAAAATAATAATAATACAAAATAAAATGAATAAATACATTTTATGCTTCATTGATGAGGTGGAATAAAGTATTTTATACTGAGACAATTCTGAGAGGCAAAAAATAAAACATAGAGAGAGATCATTGGCTAACACGATGGAAAATAAGCATGAAATGCATTAAAAGCTGTTCTCAGAACTCTAACACTGTGTGTGTTTTTGGATGTGTGTGTATTTTTTCATATGTGTGCATCCATTCAAGCATGCTATATACATAATGCAGTCTGCCCAGTATTATTAGACTTGGGTTTACCCCCCCACCCCACCCCACCCTTCAGTCACAGAGTCTGATTCCACAGCACAGAGAGAGATTGAAGTCAAATAGAACATCATGATGAGAGTATTCTTCAGCTCTGCTTTTGATCTTTCTGTCTCATATGACAGAAAAAACACTATTCTCAGACAAGTCTCTTTTTGATCTAAAAAAAAAAAATCATAATAAAAGTCTTTGCTGTGTGCCTTTAAGATAAGATAACCATCAGACCCTGTGAAGATGAAAAATATCAAATATAATTAGACAGAGAGTGAAAAAAGATAATTAAATTGTAAGGCTGGGGAATGTTAACGACATGGGCTTCGTTTAATAAGCAGATTCATTAACCATAGTGCTGTATCAGTATTCCATTTGTGTTTGATTAATAATGAACAGGATCCATTTAATAAGAATAAAACATTCATCATAAACACACATAAATCAACTAATGATATTTTTTTGGCAAATAGTACAATTGGATCTCATTAAACTCTTCCTATTCAGCAGGATCCTCCATGTTTAATTGAAATGCCTTAGAACCTTTCAAAAGTGTTCAAGTTAATCATTTGGTTTGATTCACAATTAGTCTAATCTCTGTCAGTGGGAAATGGAAAGTCCGGCCAAAGAGTGTATCAATTGCGGCCGAACAGCTGGGTCTGAGTCACCTTTTATGTTTGTGATTGGTTGTTAAGTTCCAATGCGCAGAGGGATATCAGGAGGCCACACAAAGAAGCAGCTCATTAATCTTCCATGAAACTGCAAGGAAATTGGGTTCAGAATCAGGAGTGAAATCCCTAAAAATGGCAATGGAACTGGCTGTGATTCCTAATGGCATGTAACCGCTGAACAATGTGAGACAGAAGAGCTTTAACGTGGTATTTATGGGCCTGAGTCAATAAGTATTTATTTAAGGATTGGTAATTATGCTGAAGCTGAGAACGTTCACACCTGCTGAGAGATGAAACTATGGCTGAGGTACCATATTAGAAAAATAAAAACTGATTTTTTTGGGTTTTAACATTGCGATTTATATTGTGATATGAAAAAAAAAAATATTCAGGAGTAAATAAGAGCTGTGTGGTGCCGACGCAAACGGTCGACACAGAATGTATGTTTGTGTCATCCTTCAACCTTAGCAGAACTTATAAAATTAAATTATTAATAAAATACAATTAAAATAAATAAATGAACGTACCCCGCCATCGCCCATTGTAGCTGCATTAGGCCCCCAGTGACCCCCGTAATCCGAGTAAAGATAAAGCGGGTTCAGATGACGAGCGAGCGAGTTAATAAGTTAACAAATTACATTAAAAAATTTATTATGAATGAATAAATAACACATTAAAAATTCAATAATGAAACAATACAAGAAAATTAAATAAGTAAAATTACAAATAAATAAATGAACAATAAATAATGAGCTTAAATAAAAAAAACAAATGCATTTAAAAAACTAAATAAATTAATAAATTAAATAAAAAATTTAATATAAATTATAAGAAACATTTTATAAAAATATTAATTAAATAAATAAAATATAAATAACTAAAAGAGACAAAAAAAACTCGATAAAAATAGATCAATAATAAAACAATAAAATCAAACAAAATTAATTAAATTACAAATAAATAAATAATAAACTTAAAGAAATAAATAGATAAAAATACATATACATTTAAAAAATAAATAAATAAAAATCAATACAACATAAATAAGTAATGAATAAAAATAAAAGAATAAAAATAAATCAAAACACGTTTAAAAAAAAAAAGTATAACAATAACCCTCTCCCCTTTGGGGGTGGGGTAAAAATGAGAAATATGCATTCACCCTCCCCCACCCACCCACCCACCCACCCTCACACATACACACATGCCTAAGACACTTACATAGAAAATCAACCTTAGAATAATAATGAATATTAATTATTCCATTATTTATTATTCTATATTATCATTATTACGAGTATAACGTTATACTTTATTTTGATACCATTACTATCAGGGACAAAACTGTTTTGGAAACTACACTCACTTCATAAATATTTACAATTATTCAATTTTCAGTAAATTCAACAGTGTCCTTCCAGGTGTCACTCTGACCTGTACATGCTGCATAGTTTTGTGAAAATCCTTAGTTAAAGCCAGTGTTTATTTACTTCATTGTGGCTTTTATAGTTAAAGCTGCAGGAGCTGGAATATGAGAAAAAAAAAAAAAAAGAATTTGGATTGAAAATACACACCCTCCATCCAGGCAGCCCAGTGAGAGGGTGGTTAGCACTTCAATGTTTTCTTTTTCCCTGACGCTAACAAAACACACACATGTAGCTTAAAGCTTCCTGTCACATGACCTTGACCAAGTGACTGATAAAGATCTACAGTTGGTCTGTATTAAAGTACATTTAATGGAAACACACTGCTGCTAATGTGTGCTAACAGTGCTAATGCTAATGCTAGCTGCTGTATAACATTGAATCTGTTGTAGGTCTATCCTTACTATCAAAAAATAGATAGATAGATAGATAGATAGATAGATAGATAGATAGATAGATAGATAGATAGATAGATAGATGGTAATAAAATATATAATGTTAGTTAATCTTAGTTAAAATTCATAAGGAATTGACTCACTTCATTAATATTCAATAAACATCAGGTGAACAAACATATGAAGAAAAATGTTATATTTCCTGCCCCTTTGTTGAAATAAATATAATACTTGATGAGTAATGCATCTTAATAATGATTGTAATCTGTTATTAATGTGTGGTGTGTGTGTGTGTGTGTGTGTGTGTGTGTGTGTGTGTGGGGGGGGTCTGTTCTGAGCTGCTGTACAAACATCATGGTCTCTGTGAAAATTGACCTACTTCCTCTGTGGATATTAACAGCTCACTGGTCAGGAAAATATTTCACATTTTCACATGATTATATGTCAAAGACAACATTATTATGAATATTCTATTTCTGTCATTAGATCCCACTGATGCTTTGACCATTAGACCCTTTAAATTCCTCCCACCCCACCCTCATGAAACAAAAATATATTTCTCCATATACTATCAATATATTATATTTACATATTTATATTTATATATTACTGCCTGGAATTCAACATAAAGCATATAGTATATCTATAATTGGAACACCTCCACCAAATGATCCAACATTTGGAGGTTGACCTTCAATATATGGGAATATATTTTTGAATATAATGCTTTAAATGTTTCAATATATTGTCATATATCTTTGTATCATCAGGGCAGTAATGCTTGTTTTACATGATTTTTCTAACCTGAAAACATGAATCCATGTCAGCATGGAGGACCAGAAACATATTGTAAAAAAAATGAGCGATGATGTCGGAAAATTTGGTCGAACAGTTTCCAAGAATGTTTAGATACAGAACAGTGGAACAAGTTTCATAAAAGGATTGGGTCCATTCATTCTCGATCTGTGTGTGTTTACCATCCTAGAGTAACATCCAGTTAGGTTTCGTGCCGTCGCTTATTTTGAAAACTTGCAGGGAAAATAAAATCCACTTTATTTCCACAGAGACACATGAACCAGTTTGACATTTTTTTCCAGTTTGTGCAGCAGCTACTGTGGCGCCGGCTTCTCTTGTATATGCTAATGCTAATGTTACTTCAGATTTGCTGCAGTGGGGGAGGGGCTTAACCCCATGTGGGTGACGCCAATGTCCTGGTGACTTGTCGTGGACAGACTTTTTCTGAGTGTCTGGTTTCTCTGTTGTTTTCTATGAATGATGGCGAATCCATCAGTGGAGGGGACACACCACACAGACAGTAGAGGGGACACACCACGCAAACAGTGGAGGGGACACACCAGGCAGACAGTGGAGGGGACACACCACGCAGACAGTGGAGGGGACACACCACGCAGACAGTGGAGGGGACACACCAGGCAGACAGTGGAGGGGACACACCACGCAGACAGTGGAGGGGACACACCACGCAGACAGTGGAGGGGACACACCACGCAGAAAGTGGAGGGGACACACCAGGCAGACAGTGGAGGGGACACACCACGCAGACAGTGGAGGGGACACACCACGCAGA
>CM035785.1:57101557-57281557 GCA_020466265.1 Siphamia tubifer | reverse complement strand
ACTACACATACATGGCAATAAAGCTGATTCTGATTTAAGGGTTAATATTTGGGTCTGTAAGTGTTAAATATGGAGGTTTGTGTCTTTAAAGGGTTAATATTTTAAGCGTTATATTTTCTTTAAGCGTTAACAGTCTGGGCCTCTGGGGGTTAAAGGTATTCACAGGAAAGTAATCTGTGCATATTTGGGATATGCATGTGTCTTTGGTTGTAGTTGAGCATAAAATAAATATTTGCAAACTCTAAAATGAGTCCAATGGGAACACGTACCCGCACTTCTGAAGTGACAATCTGGTGCAACCAGTGCAGGACACAAGGTGAATAAAAAAGGGGAAAAAATGTACAACACAGATGTTTATTTATGTTATTTATTTATGCTAGCCTAGTAAACTAGCCCCCCTCTAGTGGCAAAAAAATGTTTTTGCCACACTCCATAGAGCCTCAGCCAGGACCGGTAAAATTATACCAATAAAACCGCAGGATAAACGGTAACTTTAAGTACTTATAGTTACTTACGGTAACTGTAATAAAAAGTAGGTGAGACCAACTCTCCGTCAGTTTCCTGGATCGAGTGAACGATACAATATATAACCTCAGCAAAAAAAATCACCTGATTGTAGAAGTGAGGATGTCGTAACACCCCCATCCCCCACAGGTGCCACGCCCACGAGACGGTGTACTGGCAACTTTTCATTTCATGAATGTCATTTTTAATGTCGTAACTTTTCCCTTCATATTCTGACAAATGGACTCATTTTAGAGTTTGAAGATATTTATTTTATGCTCAACTACAAGTAAAGACGCATGTATAGCCCAAATATGTGAATACGTCAAATTTTGTCCCAAATATCACTCCATACCTTGGCCTCCAAACAGAATATATATATATATATATATATATATATATATATATATATATATATATATATATATATATATATATATATATATCACACACACATGTAAATGTAGCCTCCCTTATTAGGTATGCTTACATGCACTTTGAGAAATTTTAATTATTGCCATATTCCAGTTAAAGTCATAATAATAGAATAGAATAGAATAGAATAGAATAGAATAGAATAGAATAGAATAGAATAGAAGAGACGTTTATTTGCCACACTTGTGCGGTCACTCCCAAAAAGAAATCACATAAAACAAGAACACAAACCAAACATAGAACTATATAAAAACAGCTAAAAACCTGCACACACTTGTAAAATAAATGTATAAAAGAGCATAAAAACATATATAAGAACCCCACAAGAACTGTTTAAATACACAGAAGACAATAAATACAATAATAAATAAAGCCAAATAAACTAAAATCCACTGTGAGGAGGAAGAGGTAGACATTTCCACATTAGATCTGGGAATATTTTTAAAATGAAAAACCTGTGAATTTTCCTTAATTGAATCATTCCTGTTCGAGGTACGGAGCACCGTTGTACTACACATTGATAGAATAGTTAGTAATGGAATTAGTAATGACATATTAACAGTGATTGTTGGGAAGGTTTTAGTTTCTGACATCTTTTGGATAATTAAACATCCACCAACCAGGTCAAATGAACCCAGAAGACCGTTACTGTTCCTGACAAATGAACAGAACAGGTGCCTTAAATACCATAATGGGGATTATACACAGCGGGTGGGCAAAAAGTGATGACACACAGTATGTGAGGGAGTGTGGGAAAGGGTTAGTTTCAGTGGTAATGCACCTGCTGTCAGAGTAACACCTCTTGTTTCCAAAGGAAGAAGATTATTTTAAAGCCGGACTAGGATAGAGGTTCAAAAAAGTACATCCAGCTCAAGAATGGAAGTGCAAAAGAAGAAATAATTCCGTTTTGACCGCTTACTTAGGGTGTTCTACAGTCACCCTACAGCACGGGTGTCAAACTCCAGTCCTCGAGGATCAGTGTCCTGCAGGTTTTAGATGTTTTCTTCTTCCACATGATTCAGTTTAAGCCTTTAAACTTTAGCAGGTGAACAGTAAATAAAAATAAAGGAGAAAAAAAAGAATGAAATAAGCAACAAAATGAACAAAAATTAATAATAAACTCACAAAATAATTGGTAACATGAACAAAGTAAAGACACAAATGGAACAAAATCAAAGAAAAATATTAAAATGAGACTAATAATATTTACAAAATTATTAAAAAATTGCAACAATATTATTAAAAAAGAAAAGTAGTATTGAAATGTGGTCCCAGCAGTTTTAATTGTACCTTTTTGTTTTAATGAGTTTCCTTTTGACACATTTTTCATGAACAAAAGTCAGTAAAAATACAATAAAAAAATATAATAAAAGGAAAACGGTTGAATTTTTCTGAATATTTAAACTAAACCGTCCATTCAGAAGAGTTAATAATCAGCTCTTCATCAGCTCTGCAAAAACCTAAGAATGATTTAATGGCTTCAAGGTGTGATGGACGATATATATATATATATAACTGCAGAGCTCAGTTTGGAGCTTTTGTGTCCTTTTATATAATAAAGCATATACAGTAAACATGTTGTCTCGCTGAGCTCACTCTCTATTTATGTCCACAGAATGTAAACTTTGGTCACTGCTATTATGCTAAAGTCGAAGCTGTTTCAGAAAGGATTCCCAAATAGCTGCTGTAATGCACAAAGCCCAGAATAAAAAGCACTTTAATTTGGGAATCTGTCGACCGCACAGAGAAAATAAGTCTTTTGAGAGTTTCCACCTATGCACCACAGCTACATTTGAAACTTTCCTTCTGTTTTGGGACTTGATATTTTTTTGCAAACCTGATGATATTTAAGAGAGTGTGTATGGAGCAATATTTTTAGACAAAATTAAGTGCATTCACAGGAAAGTAATCTGACATTTTTGACCACTTTTTACCATTTGAGAACTTGGTATTGTAGTAAAGACAGTGTAGTTGTAACTTTTCATTTCATATTCTGACAAATGTCAAACACACAACACATTATAATTACGTCTCCAACAGTACGTTAGAGATGTTTGACTCCCTGATGGAGGCTTGGATGCTGAAATACGTTGGGGTCTTTTATGGCTTTGTTGTAACCAAGCCAAAGTAATAAAGGCTTTTTAATTTTTCACATATAAGAGAGTGCCTTGGAATTTTCTGTTTTTGTCATACTCTTAATGTTCCCATCCAAAGAGCACCTCTAATTATTATTTAATGGAGTCCAGGTCGCGCTCCTGAAGCTAACTTTTTTACATTATTAGTACAAATGGATTCATTTTAGAGTTTGCAAATATTTATTTTATGCTCGAGTTTAGGCTATTTTTAGGGGTGCTTCAGCACCCCTAAAAATTTGCTCAGCACCCCCTGGTTGCTCCCTTCAAAAAAAGAACAAAATGTATTATGAAAAATCTTGGCAGCCTCAGAGTTCGCTGAGCTGAGTGGAGAACTGTCATGTCATCATGTGATTTGTATAAACAAATAAAATACTTCTACTTACACCCTTTTCTGATTGGTTTCCGCATTCGTGCCCTAATTGTTTTCACAAATGGACATTTGATGGTGGTTCCACTGCAGATGAGTGAGAGTAAGATGTGAAGGTAGGCCTGTGCCATTACAAATAGTGAACAATTGAATGCAATAGTAGTGTTCCCTGGTCTGTGGACAACTATAAAAACCACCTTCACCATCATTGATCTAATTTTGTCACAACTGAACATTGTGAACAACCACCATGTAGGCTTGGTCATTTTTGATCTAAAATTATCTGTTTCATTGGATAATCATTCAGGTAAGAATGAGTACAGTACTAGTATAGTTGAGAAATCCGTAATATCTTACGTGTGCAGTATGCATCTGTGCTGATTTCTGCAGTGAACAACTGTACATGCATATTTACGTCCTCTTTCAGTGTGGGGAAATGTGACCTGTGTGCAAAGTTATTGGTTATAAAAGTTGTTTTTGGCAGGATTTTAACTTTGCCATGTCCCGTCCACAATAAATATCTTCCTACCCCTTTATTACTCAGAAATGAAAGTTGCATGTTTGCAAACGTTGATTTGTGCTAAAAATAGATCTATTGTTCGGCATAACTGAATTGACATAACACTTCTTGCCTGATCATCAGTTGACAATATCTTCCCTGATAGTATGAGAAACATATGGACCTTGTACCAAGATGGCGACTGTGGCACCTGAGTCTGGACATGCTAACATGCTAACATGCTAACATATTGATATACTGTAGTGTTCTATATCTATGTCATGAGGTTAGGATTTATCAAACAGGTCACCTTAACATGCACTAAAATACAGAAAATTGCATTTAAGGAATCTGTTTTTCTCTGGGGGAGGCCCCCCAGACCCCCCTCTGGGCTAAGACCTGGTCTTCATAATGTCTGGCTAGTTTGAATCATAATTAGACCAAATTAAAGACCTTTATGAATTAGTATGGATGTTTATTTATATTTGAACAGTATACTATTCATCTGTACATTTTTTTTGTATGAATTTTATCCAGACACCTGTTATTATTAAATATTGAGGAAATTAAATGTTAAATTTCCCCCTGCCTGCTTTAGAGGAATTATTGCATTTGAGTACCTATGTGTGTGAGTAGACCAGGAGTTGACCTGCAGTGAGCTAACACAGTAGCAGTGAGCTAACACAGTAGCAGTGAGCTAACACAGTAGCAGCTAACGACAAACAGCCTAGTGGTCTATGGGTCTTTTTTTTTTCTTACCACCTTATCACCACCACACTTCACCAGAACATCCCAGAACCAGATAATCTTTTTCTCATGCAATAAGTTTATACATTGACATGGAACTTGTAAGTTGGAAGCTAAATCTTTATTTCAGTGCTTGTGGATGGTAGATGATAGTTTGTTGGTCAGTTAAAAAAAAAAAGTTGACATCGTTTCAATTCTTTCGTTCAAGACAGGTGCCACTGTCAACATTGGGGGCTGGGCCCCCCTAAAGGTCAGATGCTAGAATCGCCCCTGTGCTCAACTATAACCAAAGACACATGCACGTCCCAAACACGCACACATTCCTTCCTATTAATACGTTTAATTTTGTCCCAAACATGTCTCCATAGGTGTGACTTTCATTTTTTCAGATTTGATGCGTCTCATTTCTGCTCAGCTTAGATCAGAGCTGTGTTATTTTTCTTAACTTTATGTTTATCTCACACTACTGCAGGGCAATATATTTTTCTTTCACCGACTAAATAAAGAAGAGGTTATGTAATCAATCTTTTGGGGGTTTGAAATCATAATATTGAACACAACTGTCAGCCATGCCATTAGCATGATTCATTTCTGCCGTTTTACATTTACAATTTTCCTACAAGAACAACATTGATTCCCTGTGTGTGTAGCATGTACGTGTGTGTGTGTGTGTGTGTGTGTGTGTGTTCCTTCATTTGTTTGCCTTTAAGCATGTGTGAGTGTGTTCCCGAGTGTATTGTGTATGTATGCGTCTGACACAATTTCCTTCCTATTTTCTTCTGTAATTCGAATCAGAGAAAATGTATTAATTTTACAGGGGTGAGAGGAGCCTACACAGAGCCAGTAAATAAATCTCTCCTATTATTACCCACAATGCCCTGTCAGGTCCATACATCATCTCAGCACATCATAATTAATTGCACACTAAACTATTCTGTTCAATTAACCATGAGGGAATAGATGGAGAGGAGAAGAGGGAGAGGGAGAACGAAGGGCTGCAGAGTGTTGTGTTCATTTTTCACATTTCCATTTTCATAATAAAAACAGATATAGCTATTATAGTGGGTAACTTAACCAAATATTTGGAAGAATCCTTACAGAAATGATTAAAGCACCAAAATTGGTAAAGATGAACTTTAGGTCATACCGCATAATTTCAGAAGGGGGACCAAAAAATTAAACCATCCGGTCACATGGTTTTATCTCAAAATATGCTTTATTGGATAAAGTCTCATTTTTTTAGAATGTTATTTTTAGAAAATATATCAGCCACTCGAGAAAACATTTGCACTTGGAAATGATCCCTATGGGTCATATGAACTTTTTTAGGTATGTTAATTAAGCTAACTTTAACAAATTACCATGGTAACAGACATTTTGGTGTGAAAAAGGCCTGTTTTTGTTCGTAAACCGATACAGATATTTAAACAATTTCTGCATCATCAATAGCTTTTAATTAAGCAAAACCTTCATTTCAGCAGAAAATCTGTAATTTCAAATATAAGAACAGTCATTTTACCCCTAAGTTTCCAGATTATGAAACTATCTCTGTCACTTCATAATGTCTGTATCGGTTTATGAGATTTATCCACAAAAATGTCACACCAAAATGGCTGTTACCATGGTGATTTGTTAAAGTTAGCTCAATTAACACACGTAAAAAAGTTCATAGGATCCATAGGTATCATTTCCAAGTGTTTAATATTTTCTCCAGTGGCCGATATATTTTCTAAAAATAAAATTCTAAAAAATGAGATTTCATCAAAAAAAAGAAATATTTTGAGATAAAACCATATGACCGGAGGGTCACGCCTTCTGAAATGATGTGGTGTGTCCTAAAGTTCATCTTTACTAATTGTGGTGCTTTAATTATTTCTGTAACAATCAAAAGAACAACCTCTGCAGCTATTATATAATTATATATCTAAACTTGTGCTGCCCGTTAGAGCAAATATTTTGTCCCAGCGTGTTAGTTAGTTTGTAGAGCGGGCCGGGCCTGTTTTGATACCTCGGTGAACCCTCTGGTTGTGATATTTCCATATTTTCCAGAAGTAGTTGTATTGTATATGGACAGGAGATTTCAAATTCCACTTGCCCTTCAGTGCTGTTCTAATGGGAAATGTGCTTATGCAAGGCGATCTCACCCTAGGGGCCTCCCATTTTCCACCAAGGCTCTGTCAGGTCAACAGTCTCATAAAAAAGTGAAATAACATTATGAAGACGGTAATAGTGAAGTGAGTTTGTTGCAAACACATTTCCCATGTTGCCTCAGGAGCATCTGAAGCCAAACATACTTAAATGCAACTTCTGAAATCTTAGGTTGCATTAACTGTCCTCCTGTAGAGAAACAGTAAGTTAAAGAAATGTCTGGCAGAACATGATGATATATATATATATATATATATATATATATATATATATATATATATATATATATATATATATATATATATATATATATATATATATATATATATATATATATATTTAAATGTAAGCCACTTGGGTATGAACAAATTAAAAAAGTAGTTCTGCCTTTTTTCCCTCTGGAATCAGTAACATAGAACAAACTGTGGAGGATCTGGAGTTAATAAAAATCTGAACCCCATGTTCATTTTAAACATGACTTATATGAGGAATCATTACTCATCTGTTACTCAATAATGCAAAGGCTTTTCACATTTAAGATTAAAACATGACTCTTGCTCTTGTCTTTTACAAGCTCACTCAAACAGTAATATGTTTTTGTATGTAATATTGATAATTTCATTATATGTGTATATGCATCAGTGTGTGTAATATTATAATAATACATCCATTGATTAAGTTATCATGTGATATGTCTATGCTTGACACATACAAACAATGTTACAGAACTTAATTTTGTGACATGTCACCCTTACGGTGACCATTCATCCGGATTTTGTCCGGACAGTCCAGTTTTAGAGCCATCTGTCCGGCCGTCTGTCAAGTGTCCGGCTTTTTCACATTTTGTCCTCTTGTCATACAATCATCCGCCACCATTGCATTAATTGTCATTAATCCCCCATTTTTTACACTTGCTACTCTGCGATGTTTACAGGCAGATAGCATGTTGTAGGCTATGCAATGTAAATATTCGTGCAGCGCATGCAGCCGAAGCAGCCCTCCGTCTGTCCTAACTTTAGGGCTTTTGTCCTCCTTTTTGGACACAAGTGTCCTCCTTTCCTCTTTCATGCCAGTGGTCACCCTCGACACCTTTGATCTCCAGAGATCGAAAAAAATATTGGTTGTAGATGATAACACCAATTATGAGAATTGTATACTGTAAATCTTCATTCCACATTTGGTACCAATCTGAAAGTTCTGTCACCCTTCGTTCTGGACTTATAACCGATAATGTGATTTTGACCTCTTAGTTAATTGTGACCTTGACCTTTGACCTTTACTGAAATGGATCATAGCATATCTCAAGTATTGAGATATGATATGTCTCTCCGGACACACACACACACACACACACACACACACACACACACACACACTGATTACAATAATTAACAAACTAACACAAAGGCACAACATTTGTCTGTTGTGTCTATTCATGGCTAAATGTATTGTTAAACCTCTCGTACAGTGATGTAAACATGCTAGGTCAAGCTAACACAACATGCTAGGTCAAGCTAACACAACATGGAGTCACCTAAGCTTGTCATAGTTTCAGCCGTCACTTACATAAATACAAATAGATGCTGTGAACGCTGCAAATATGGAGCAGGGAGAAGCTAATGTTAGTAGCGGGATTACAACTCTTATTAAATATGCAAGGATTGTTTGTAGTATTGTAAGTTCAACAACTGGGTCACATGTAGATGCTAAAGAACAGCTACAAACAGACTCATAAATGATGCCAGTCATATATACTACCATGGAAAAGTTAACAGCCAACATTAGTTTTGTTTATGTGAGAGTTTTTATTCCTGTTTAATTCAGAATAAATGTTCACTCCTCTTTCAGATGAACTGTGTAAACACCTACAGTAAATGCAGTTGAAGATGACTATTCCCAATTAAACTGAATTCTGAATAAAGTCACTAGTTTATTACACTCTTAATTCTGAATTTGATAATTCTTCTAACTTGGAAACAGTTAATTACTTGTTAATCAATTAAGCAATTGTTTGTTTGTTTTTTTTATTCATTTGTATATATTTTTTTATTTATTTAATGTGTGTATTTGTATTATTTGAAATTTTTATTTATTCATTTATTTGATTTTTAAATGTATTTATTCTCTCTAAAATTTTCCTTCTGCATATATTTTTATGAAGAGGAAGAAATAGTCACATCACAGGTCCTGTATTTATTTCACAAACGGTGCTAAAAAAGACATTTGTGTTAAAAACAGGCACCCCTACAATTTTTTATTTAATTCAATTTATTTTCTGCAATTTTTCTGTAACATATGGTTCCATTATAACTTGTTTGAGTTGGGTGCACTTCCTCATGCCGACCAATAGATGGCGCACAGTGGTGGAGCATGGGTTTACGCACCGGAGAAAGAACAAGAAACATCCGTGCGAGTGAACAGCAAGGAATGTTGTCTTGTCCGTTTGTCTTCCACAGGTTAGTAAACACTTATGTTTTAAGATTACAATATAAACTGTGAGATTCTTGGAATGTTCAGGATTATATTGTGGTAGCTGTGAAACAGGAAATGGGTTTTGTGAAGATACCTTTGTTGAATTTTAGAATGTGTTTTAAGCTAACCTAGCTAAGCTAATGCTAGCGGTCAAAGGTATGGGGGGTGCAGTAGCCCGGATGTTAGCAGCCATTTACTTACTCTGTAAAGACATTTAGGAAACGGTTTTCATGCAATATGACATTTCCTGGATTTTATTTGTCACTAAACATTTTGGGTTTATGACCATGAACCAGAAATGCTATTGTAAAACTGTATTAAACACAGGGTAGACATATTAATGCTGTTGTTTAGAACTACATTTATAATAGTGTCTACAATGACCAGTTTAAATATGAATTCATGGATTATTGTTAAAAAATATAAATATTTCAACAAGTTAACATCTAAATACATTTAACATTGATTTAAAAACAGTAAATTAATTTGCTGACACATGTAATTTGTTAAAAGGGTGAATGTATACAGTTCATGTTATAGTGATAAATGAACATGATTGGATTTTGATGACAGTTATGTGTTAGACAGTAAAAGAAGAAACTATGAATACTGATGGTAACAGTTAGTCAATGTGGTTGTTTTAATGATTTGTCAATTTGAACAATAAACATCCTCTGTATGAGTGAACAGCACGAAATGTACTCTTGTCTGTTTCTCTTCCACGGACCACACATTATATATATATATATATATATATATATATATATATATATATATATATATATTATCTTTTGATATATTCATTTATTTTGTATGTATTTTTTATTTATGTATCAGTGAGCGGGTGCCTGCAGTCATCCACAGTTACGGGTCGTTGCAAAATATTTTTCATGATATTCGGGTTGCAGTCGGTTGGGTTGTTTGAGATAAACATTAAAATAACCTGGTAAATACTCTTTATTAACTGAATTTCCATGAAGGTGACGTACAACATGATCAGTATCCTACAGTATGGAGGGAGCAAGAGAGAAAGTCAAGTTGGGAGAGTGGAAGTTCCGGAAACAC
Organism: Siphamia tubifer; assembly: GCA_020466265.1. Classification (NCBI taxonomy): domain Eukaryota; kingdom Metazoa; phylum Chordata; class Actinopteri; order Kurtiformes; family Apogonidae; genus Siphamia; species Siphamia tubifer. The sequence goes on along the minus strand of CM035785.1, from coordinate 57,271,185 downwards.
ACAAACAAAAAAGGTAAGGTTTGGGACACATTCACTGAGATTTTTAAAGATGATGAGCAGCTCCCAGTGTTTTCTTTTCAGTGGAAGCCGGGTTCAAATGTCTCTTTGGATGTTACAGGTTCCTGACCCCAATGACATCGGATTTTAACACGGAAATAAATGCAGGTATGTGAGTAAGGTCATTTGATGTTCTGAAAGACCATTGATTAAATTTTTAAAATGCGGGTCAAGAAGTGGGTCGGGTCCATTGTTTTCAAATATATTTAATGCAGCCCAAGCTGTGGGCGGTTTAGTTAAAAAAAAAAAAAAAAACCAGGGTCGGTCGCGGGTCATTTATAATTGTTCATTTAATTGAATTATATCAGCTACATACACGACACATCTGTTATTAACTCCTGAGTGTTTTTTCATAATGTAATATATATCGCTGGGTTAAAAAAAAAATCGCAATGTCAGTTTTTACTGATATTGTGCAGCCCTCGTTGTATGTACCAATTAAAAAGAACCAAAAACTAAAGCTCTTTTTATTGTATAGTCAGACTCTACACTTTCTTACCACTGAGCCAGTGCTGGAGTCTGGCACCATCACATGGGGGGTAAGAGTCTGGCTTTCACTGGCTCTTTAATTGAATCACACTCATCTTGGGTGGTGCTGAGCACAGGATGCTGCAACAGTTACTGATTTTTGGAGAAAATTAGCACATAAACAAGCTTCTTTTTCAGTGACTAAACTACTACTAAAAATAAAACCGCTTGGTAAATAAAATCGTGTCATTTCCAAAATGTGCTTTTTTCATTCAGTAATTGCAGATGCAGATTGTGATTCTTTCACATAATTAAAGGTTGGATATTATTGGATAATATTCAGTGTTCGGCCCCCGTCAGGAAATATTTTCCGACAGTCACACGTGGGCAATACATTATCATTTGCTTCATAAATACTGTGCTGAGGAAGAAAATAGTTTTGCATTTTGTTTCCATACTGTACCGAAAATGAACCGACCTGTGACTTCAAAAGTGAGGTATGTACCAAACCATGATTTTTGTGTACCGTTAGAACCCTTATATTTAGTAATACACTTAATAATATATGTGGAAAGAAAATTGAGTTTCAATGACACTCTGTAAAAATATAGTTCAGGTTTTTGTCTTCAGTTTAATATATATTTTATATTTCTCAATATATGATGAAATCGTATATCACAGTATATTGGATAATATATTCAGTGTATTTCCATATATGGGTATATATTTTTTTTATATAATGCATTATTTCTTTCAATATATTGCCATATATTTAGTTTCTTAAGGATAGTAGCCAAAGAGTCTTTAATCTGTCATGGTGAGTAACAACATAATAAGTTATTGAAGGTAAAAGTGTGTGTTCTACATGATGTGGGTTTGTCCAGAACACTGGTCAGATCCGTCTCCTCAAGCTATCTGTGCTAACCTCCATCTGCTGCAGGTCATACACTCATTTATACACTTGGATTTGATGTTTCAGGTGCAGGTTCAACACAAAGCAATAACAGACATGTTCAGAACTGGGTATGATGCCATTTTTCAATCTTTCCACATGGATGCACAAAAACAGACTTTTTCAAAGCATGGAAATCTCACTTTTTGTGGCCTAACATTCTGTTTATATGTGGATGACAGACACAAACATAGAGGGAACATGACCGTTTTTCAAAAAATATCTGCATCAGTGTAGACAAATGTCACCCAGACTAAAGGTCCAGTAGGTTCAAAGTTCAACTGTTCACTGTTGTAAAGAGAAAATAACAGGATCAAATATTTCAGTGCACATCACTTAGTAACAGGATATTGAACATGTGATAGTAAAAGAAGAAGAAAAAAAATGACATTTTTAAAGAAATAAAAGTCCAATATCATTATCAATACAGATAGATTATAAGATAATACATGCAAAAAAATTGTCAAATTATAAAATAATCACAAAAAAATTGAATGGCCAAATGTATGCATCAAAATCATTAAAAACAAAATATTTTCTACATAATTAGTAAAAAAAAAATAACAATGAGGAAAAAGTTATAAACAACAAATAAAATTGTCAAGAACATGGACAAACAAAAGCATAAAATAAGTTGCACAGTGATAGATGAATAGATAAAACACACACACACACACATACACACACACATATATATATATATATATATATTTATTTATTTTTTATTTTATTTTTTTTCTTTTAAATATTAAAATGGTTGTGCAGAATCTCTATACATCACTTATAATACGTTTCATTTCTTGACTTTTTCTCTCCAAAGTAAACTTCTTCAGCTGCAGGTTTGAAAGTGCACCTTTTTAAGTTAACAGCAGATGAGCAGACCAAATAAAAACTCCAATAAACTGACAACAACACAGATTTATGCACTGCTCGATACCATATATTATCTCCGCTGATGTATATTGATTGGTCCGTGGCAGGTGATTGGTGGGAGCAGCCGCATTGTTGAGTTGAGAGGGAGAGACCGAGCTTACAGCTGTTCTCCAGAAGACTATCTGCAGAAAATCACAAAATCTTTTACTATCTGCTCGTCATGTGTGCAGCGAGAAGAAAAGAAGCTTTGAATGTCCAAGTTTTAATAATCATTATCCAGCTGAGAGCATCTTCATGGTGTCAGAGTGAATAACCACTGTCAAAAAGAACACACACTACATGACTAATAAAATAAGGGGGGGGGATAAAATATGGCTGAATATAACCATCAAAATGATTAAAAACAAAACATTTGCTGCAACATTTGTGAAAAATGTACAAATTGAGAAAAAAAATAATGAAAAATTAATGAAATTGCACAAAACTAAGCATAAATAAGTAGCACAATGAACATAGACATAGACAAAATTAATAAAACATAAATAAGTAAAATGGACAAACAATGAGCATCAAAATGATTAAAAACAAAATATTTGCTACATTTAAAAAAAAGAATGAAATAACAAAAAATGATTTAAGTTTAGAAACTGGACAAAACTCAGCATAAAGACGTAGCAGTTGAACTCCTCTTCATGTTGTCAGAGTGAATAAGCAGCGTCAGAAACAACACTCATACTACATGACTCACAATTAAAGACTGAAGCTTGTGAAAACCAGAGCACACATTTCACAGTTTTACGACCACCGTTGTCATAGAGACGAGACATGTCCCCACTGACAACCTTTACTAATCGGTGTGTGTTGTTAATAAGCAAAAGGTCTGGTTGATCATTAACTAAAGGAGGAAGTGCACATTTGTTTTGTGAAGAGCTTCATCAAAACATGCAGGGACAAAACAAATTAGCTGCGTAGTCTGTGGCAACTTACTGGCAGCTACAACTACACTTCACACACTGGCCCTGTTTACAGGAGAGTTTTTATTCCTGTTTAACTCAGAATAAATTAATAGATTAATAATAAATAAATAGTTAATTCCACTTTCAGGTGAAACATGTAAAAATCTAATTCTAATTGAAAATGATAATTCTGAATTAAACTTAAACTCTGGTTTATTCTGATTTTAATTCCAAATGTGATAATTCCTTTGACATGTAAACAGTTATTATATACAGTGGTATCTCTACTTATGAAATTAATTTGTTCCAGAAGTGTTTTCGTAATGTGAATTTTTTGTAAATAGTCACATTTTACATGTAAAAGCCCTGATTCATCCCCAAATACTAACCCTAAAAACCTTTAACCTTTGTGCGGTCCTTCAGGTCAAAGTGCTTACTTTTAAAAACAGTAAGATATCCTTGGGGGGGTGGGGTGATGAGTCTTTGGAACTGAACTTTGGAATCTGGGTCTTTAAGACCCGATCATAGGACACAGCCTGTGCTTCTTGTGTGGAGGACTGGACAAGGGTTAAAAATTATGCAAATTTACCGATTTTGTATAAAATATGTGTAAAAAGAAAATGTAGATTTATATTTTAGTCGTCCAGGCTAATGTCGGTGTCCGGGACAGAAGAGTTGAGCCACGTCTGGGTGAAAATGAGGATGCATCAGGCTGGTGGATCATGTTTGGTGTTTAAATCCAGCTTCAGGTAGTCCACTTTGTTTTCGAGTGAGCGTACGTTGGCAAGCAGGACTGATGGAAGCAGCGGTCTGAACTGGTTAGCTCTTAGCTTACAAAATTTAAAATTACAAAATTAAATGAAAAAGTTATTACATTTTGGACGTTAATTAGAAAATATCCAGCTCAACAACACCACAACCATAAAACAAAACACAAAAACACACCATCATGTAAAACACAGCTAGTGTGTGATGAGCAGTAATTTCCAGAAAAGTCAGAACAATGAAGTGTGTTTTAAAAAGCAATATCCAACATCCACGGCCCTCTGTTCTAACTTAGCATATAAACAGCTCGGTGTTATTCGCGGGGGAAATGCCTGAACACTGCCAATCAACAGCAACTGTGGAACATGTTAGAAAAGATTACAGAAGTCAAATGGCCTTTTCTTCTTTTGTGGCTGTTAAACTGATCTTGACAGCCGGTCATAGACGCTGAGGCTCCGCACTGCCTTCACCGCCCACCAAATCTATAAGCTAAAAGCAAGAGAATCTTTGAGGTGTTGGTCTGAAAAAAGTAGTGGTCCTGAATTTCTCCCTAATCCGACCCCCCCCTCACCCCCTCTCCTCACTCCTATTCATAAGAATCATAAAAGCCATGCCTCAGTACTGGACTGCATTATCCTCGTTTTTTTTTCTTTTTTCTTTTAGCCGTGGTGGTCATTTGTCGTGTGATTAGTAACGTAGTAAAGAGAAATAACAGCATGGTGAATGACCTGGATGTCGGTCAGGAGGGAGGAAAAAGGGGGTGGGGGTTAGGGGTGGGGGTCTGTTCCAATCCAAGCATCCGTGTGCTCACCAGAACCCAGACAATGGACCCCATCGGCCCTGATGCGGCTTGACAAGTGAATGACATGCTGAATGGTTGCCATGGGAACAAATGTGTTGAATTTTATGCATGCATATTCTGTTTTGATTTTTCCTCCTCCCCCCCTTCTACTTTTTTCTTTTTTTTTTTTATGGCTGAGGAGATTTGACTAATGGTGTGCTGACTCTAAACAGTAGCTCTGGATGTGGGGGGGCTGCACAGGGAGCCCCCTTTTTCACAGCTCCATCGCGGACATTGTAGCCCCAGCTTAATGTCAACGGCTGGCAGAGTATTAGCTTAGCCCGACTAGAGCTCAGGAGGAGATGAGTCTGTGTGAAAAGACAGGGATGCATTAGCTCCAACAGGAAGGGGGTTTCCACTGCTAATGACCCAGTAACAAATTTTCCATCCTGCTTTTGTCGGACCTCGTACCTCAGCCAGATTTCCACAGATTTTTTTTTTTTTTTGGGCCATAAACAGCTGGGATAATATCACAGGCGTCTTAAAAACAGGAGAAACATGGGACTATTACGTTCCATGTCGATGCAGTATGTTCCTGTTGAACACATCTGACAGTGCAGGTGTTCAGCTCCGTCTCATCTGTCATCTTGTGTTCCTCTGATAAACCTCCAGGATTGTATTTGATTTTCTTTTCATTTCATTCTGATCTCCATGATTGGAAAGGAGCAGGATGAAGAAAACTTACACTGTAAACCCGAACGTTCAGATTAATTAAATATATTCAGTTGTGAATAGTCAAAGTTTCAGTAATAGTACTAGGAACTCAAATGTAACACGTTCTTCTTTTTAAGTTCTTCCAACTAATATTTTTTTATTAAGGGGAACTATTGTGGATATAAGTGAACATAACTTAATAACAAATGAGGTACAACTTATGCCCTATTCACATTGGGATAAGTATTATCTATGGACCACTGGTAATTCGCAGTTACTTTCGTACCTCTGTGTTTATTGTGTGGCGCATTCAGACGGGATAAACAAAAGTCTGTAATTCACGCAAATTCTAGTCATTACGAGCGGATATGTCTTAAGTTCACAACATCCTGTTTTGTCTCAATACATTAATAAGGTAGTGTGAAAACAAAGTATGCATAAGAATAAAGGAGGGAAATGTACTCCACGCCTTCAAAATAAGAGCGTGGTCAGTGCAGATGAAAATCCAGAGGTTACAATGGAAGTGAATGGGCAGTTCTTAGCATAGACTTTCCCTCTGAATCTATAGAAACAACTTCAGATAGTTAGAAATATTAGTGTACATGTGGGCGTGGCCTAACCATATCTTCTTTACCGCATGCTGCCACACAATTTTGGCCACTTCCTCCATTATCCACTCCAGAAAAATACAAGAGACGTACAATTGAAATCACAAACACAGACATTCTCATTCACACTGGACTTGAATTATCACTGGACATCTGTTTTTCGCCCAAACACAGTAGGTCATGTGTAGCAGAATTATTACGGAGCAAATCACAGAGATTCTCCGTAATTATTCAGAATTACCAGTGGTCCATAGGGAATACTGATACTGTGCCAATAGGGCATTAGTGGAATTAAGTCATTAAATGCTGAGAATGATATTGTTCTGTTATTTCTATTGTTTCAAATGAGGTTTGAAAAAAAAACGGAACTGATGAAGTAGATGATGAAATATAATTTCAGATCACTCCAAATAACCACCAATATCTATTACACCAAAATATTACAATCACAAAACACAATAGTTTTATTCAGGGGCGGCTGTGGTTCAGTTGGTAGAGTGGGTCGTGCAATGACTGAAGGGTCAGCGGTTCAAGTCCACATGTCCAAGTGTCCTTGGACAAAGACACTGAACTCTGACTTAGTCTCCCAGTAGGACTGACAGAACCTCAGAATACTAAGTTAATAAGTAATGTTTTAATTGAAGTATACTTTAATAAACACTAGGGGTGTGATGAGATTTTAAGAAAATTTAATTACATTGCAATATAATATATATATATTATATAATATATAATATCACAGGGTAAAAAAAATAATTGTAATGTCAGTTTTTTTCTAATATCCCATAACATTACATTACATATTTTTATATAATTTCTCCACTCTGTCCTTATACATCCTCTTGAACAGCTTTTATGAACGTCAGCTTTTTGTTTTGGCTTCTACACTCTGAAGAAAGTAATGTTTTTTTTTTTCCACTTTCTGTTTCAGATAAACTAATTAAGTGTGCTAGCTTTCTGGTTGTTCTGCTGTTTCACAAAATATATCAGTGAAACACATTTATTTAAAAACATACTTTTCCCATTCAATTTGTGTGACTTAAAAACACAATATATTTTTTTGCTGCAAAATATATATAAAAAACTAAGCTAACAGATGTGTTAGTTTATTGTGATACAGACTGTGTCGATGACTAAATGGTGCCTCTGTGTCAATACAGCAGCTGTGTTTGTCAGTAGCAGAAAAAAACTTTAATGGTGCGCTGAAGAAAGGGAAAAGAAAAGGGAAGAATCTTACAAAACTTATAATATAAAGAACAAGTTGAGTTGTTTGCCCCGAGCATATTATTCCTACTGAGGATGTAAATGTTAAAAACCAGGTCATGAATATATAGTTAGTTTTTTGAAGCAGTAAATTCACCAAAACAGTGTGTGGTACGTTTAAGGGAATGTCATTCAAACAGGTGTAAAAACCATTTAGTATTTTTGTCATGACATGTTTTTGAAACTAGAAAGTATTTATCATGTTATTTTGTGTGACAATAGAACAGTAGAACAATAGAACAATAGAACAGTAGAACAATAGAAAAACTTGTTTAAAATGTAGAAACATTTAAACACGTTTCTCTGCAAAGGTGGTTGCAAATGGAGTCTGAGATTTGTGAAGTTATGTTGCTTAATCTTTATCTGTTTGTCTGTGTGTCCGTCTGTCTGTCTGTGCTTCTGTCTGTCTGTCTGTCTGTCTGTGTGTGTGTGTGTGTGCGTGTGCGTGCACATTTCCTCTGTTCTCACTCTAGCGTCGCCAATTCTTGACGGATCGTTCTGAACTTTGTTATGTAGGAGACGGATGTAAGGATGAAATATTCTGAATTTCAGCTGAATCAACTCACTACTTCCGTTCTGAAGCCATATTGAATTTTCGTGTCATGGTCACAGCAGAGATTTGCTGTTTTCAACATGTATTAATGATTTAACATTTAACATAACGATGGATTTGTGAAGTTACCGCCCTTTGAGTAGCCATCGAGTTTGTCTGTTTGTCTGTCAACAGGATTACACAAAAAGTTCTGAACGGATTTTGATGAAATTTTCGGGAATGATAGATAATGGGTCAAGGAAGAACCCATTAGATTTTGAGCGATGAAGGTCAAAGGTCAAGGTCACAGGTAAAACACACCAGTGGTAATATCTCAGGACACAGACAAGATAGAATCTGTTTTTTTTTTCATTCACATCATCTCACCTTGAGACATTAGATGGGTCGACACCTATAACCCTAACCTTTGACCTCTAACCTTCACACATCAAATGGGTCAACACCTATGGCTCCATCAAGTCACGTTTTGACGTCAAGATGATGTTGTATTTACAAACTTTGTGACCTTGACCTTAAATCAGGGTTATTGACACATTTGATCAAATCCAACAATAGACAGTGTTTCATAGTAGATGTCAGATCAAAAATATGTAATATGGTTGCTATGTGACATTACATGTCATAAGTAATGGAATGTTGAAATGGTCATATCACATAAACTGAACCCAGGATTTTTTACCAATATTTTTTGAGAACCTCTAAGGGACCAAGCATTCTAGAATGTCCTGTTTTTTTAAATAATGAGTTTCATCAAAAATTACTAAAAATTTCAGCCTTGGCGGAGGTCTGCCGTCTGTTTTGTTTTTGGTTTGTTACACTGGTGATCCACTACTGATGTGAACTCCAGTGAACTCGGCAGCACTCATTCGCAGCGTTACCCTCCTCACAGATGCAAGGTGGATGTTCCAAAGACCCTTGGTGTGGGTGGTAACTGCCTCCATCTAATATATGCAACAATTTTCCATATATTTTTGAATATTTTTATTTTTATTATATTATTTTAAAGCAGGGATCTCAGGGTCTCAGTTTCTTTCAGGGGCCTCATTCAACATGTGGGCTGAACCAGTTAAATAATAATATAATATCTAACCCTATTAAATTAGTAAAATATATACTTTTATGCATCCATTTCATCCATCCATTTTTGCAATATTAAAAACCAAATTTGTTATAAATTCAACCAATAGGTTTTCTGCTAGAGTGTAAACAACGAACCTGAAGAAAAAAAATATTCCTATTTTGAAATTATGTGGAATTTGTAATTACATAAAAAGGCGCAGGACTTTGTTTCCTAAAAGGAGACATTTAATGGACAGACCCTGGCGTGTAAGTGTTGACGGTGTTGAAATCGGTCAGAATGTGAACGCTGGTTAATATGTAATGTATTCTGTGGACTGTTATCCGTAGCCAGATAAGATTTAATGCTGCGATATTTTTAGCCTGAGTTTGTTTTCTTTTTAGTTAGCATGTCAGCACAAGGACAGCAGCAGTTGGAGGTTTGGGAACGAGATGTAATAACATACAACACTGGAGACTAACACACCACACGTTTTAATTTACCTGGTATTTTTTAACCTTTTTAAACTTTTACCATTTAAAACTTTTAACCTTATTGTATTATTTTAAACCAGGGATCTCAGATTTCATTACCAGTGGCTGAACCAGTTACATAATAATATAATACCTAACCCTAAAAAAAACAAAACACTATTAAATTGATAAAATATGTACTTTTATCCATCCATTTCATCCAGCCAAACAAAAATGACGTGAATAACCTGAAAAAACTGAATTTACTTGAGAAAAATATTCTTTCTAATGTTATTTCTACATATAGATTATGGATCAGTTCTACAAAGAACCAGAACAGAACCAGTAAATGGTACAAATTGTGCTTAATTTTCTTTACACATTTCAGGTTGTTCATATTTGTTCAAGTTTTTCATATTTTATTGTTACAGGACAGTTTTTGAAAGGGGAATATTTTCATAATTTAATGCTATTTCTTGCACTAAAACAAAGACATATTTTGGTGTGATATTGGTCTTTTTTTTTTTATAAGAAACTGAATATTTCTTTTCGATTTTTTTTTTATTTGGTTGCTTTATTCAGCAAAAATATTTATTATAAATCTAAATAAATTTTTTTTGGTAAAGTTTCATATATATGCCTGCAAATTGTCGAACTAAAAACCCAACTTTATGATCTTTAAGTCTTTTTTAAATTCCTATTTGACTCGAATTCTACAAAAATCATAACACTGTGAAAACTGAAGCCTTATTTTCTGAATTTAAAGTTTCATATTTTGTTTTATTTATTTATTTTCCTCATCCCACTGTTGCCTTGCCTCGAGTATTGTGCATTGCTTGTTTCTGTTGTTGGAATGCATTTATATATTTCTGTGCTGTGATCATAAATAAAGTTAAAAACAAACAAACAAAAAAAACAAACAACGCTATTCCTGCCAAGATGGATACATCGACTTTTTTCTTGTCACATGACCAGCCTGTAACGTCATCGTCCGGAGTACTATACCGACTTTTGCTAGCAAACCCTAATTCTATTCTATTCTATTCTATTCTATTCTATTCTATTCTATTCTATTGTAGAATGCATGCATTCTCTGCAGCAGCAGCGCAGATGGTCTGCATGCACTGACTGAAGGTTAACTCATCTTGTGAACACATTATAGTCACATCAGCCCTCACAAAAACCCCACTGATGAGGGAGGTGAATCATCAAAATCTCCAACAATACTTCGATCAGACACCTAACACAATGAAACTGAGCATGTGTGCAAAATAGCCCCGCCATGAAACTGACATCTGAAACATTTTTTTCCCCCCCAGCACCAATTTATCATTTTCAGTCCCGTATAATAGAAAGCAATCTTCCAACCCATGATTACACTTCTCCAGAAACCATATTTCATGTATGGTAAGACATGCTCTGTGGACAGGATGAATATCTAAAGTGCCAATCATAGAGTGTATACGCTCAAAAGCCAATAATGCAAAAGGATACATGACAGTGCATCCTCTATCTTCACTGTGGAGAGAATAAATATTCTGTATCAGCGGCAGGAGTACACATATCACAGCATAGCAGTGACCCAAGAAAAATACATTTCTATTGTCGCAGTGCACACACCTCACCACGTAATGTTTTCAGATGACTTCACAGATAAAGCTACAGCAGCACGGCTACTTTTACATGCTTCTGCAAAGCATTTGAATTAGAGCTACACAGTATATTTGTTTGAGCGTACGAGTTCGCAATGTACGAGTTCGCAACAGTCACATGACAGGTTCTGTTCATGTAGGAGATAAATGATGTTGTAGTTTCAATAGAACCTGACACACACTGAGCAGTTTGGACTGAGTCACTGCTAACAAAGACTGAAAAAAGAGTGACCAACAAGAGAAAATCACCCAAAACCAACAAGAGGAATTACCCAAAACTCTGCATTATTTGTGTTAAAGTTTATTTTGTGGAACAGAAACAGAACAGTGAAACGACATAAAGTGTTCTGATCATTATCGTCATTAATCTGATCATTTGAGCGCCCTAATAACAACATATCAGTCGTTCACATCACAATATGTTTGTCTTTTATTGTTGGAGGCTAAAGATCACAGATGTCAAACATAAGGCTCGGGGGCCAAATCCGGCCAAAGGGTCCAAACTTTCCAACTCGCATTTCGCAACTCTGGCATTTTTGTCTTGTTTTTATTCCGTGACAAATTGGCACGGTTATCGTCAGTGTTTTAAGAACAGCTGTGTCGACTCCGTCGTGACAAAAAGGGGATGAACATATTTTGTCCCGTCTCGTCCAACGACATTAACACTGCTGCTGACACATCAGGGGTTAAAGGGTTAATGTTAATTGATTACTAAATATGAAAATATGGTCACACAAGGTCTACACACAAGTCACTATGTATGAACTATTTGTTTCCATTAACAAACCAAATGGTTTGTTAATGTATTGTTCATACACAATTTGTCATAAATAAACCGTTAAACTATTAACAAATAACTGTAGAATTAGATTATTTTTAACAAAGAGGTGCAGGGTTTGTTTAACTGCAAAGAACAAACCAAAACAGTTGTAAAAAAAACCTGCACCTGTCTGTTAAATAGAATCTAATTTTACATTTATCCTCGGAAGAAACTAGTATGAACCTTACAAGACATTAACAAATAGGTAACAAATGGTTAATACACAATGATTACCAATCTTTGGTTGTCCCTAAATCCAAGTTTTAAAAATATGGTGAACGTTCTTTTGCGGTTTTTGGCCCAAGGCTGTGGAATATGCTTCCAGTAATGTAAAAAAATATAAGAAATGACTAATGATCATTCATGTATTTAGTCATTTATTTATAAAAAAAAAATACATGACTAAATACATGAATAAAATAAGTGAATGAATAGAAAAATAAAATAAAATAAATAAAATTTAAAATAAGAACAAAATGCAGACAACTTAGAAAAAAGGAAAGAAAAAAAAGGAAGAAAAAAGAAAGGGAAAAGAAGAAGAAGGAAGGAAGGAAAAATGGAAAAAAAACCCTATTTGTTACCTACTTTCCTATCTGCTCATTTGTTTTTATTTTGTTTTTTGTATATATGTCTATGTTTAGTACTTCAGTTATTGATTATTGGTATTGATATAATTGTTATTGTTATTATTTTTTATTATCATCATTTTTGTACAATGCACTATATTACTATAAGATGAATTTAGGTTATTGGGGAAGTGAAGAAGGGGTAGAATTAAATAAACTTATGCTTCAACCTACTCCTTTTCGGACATGTCATTGTTGTTATTATTATTATTATTGCTGTATTGATTATTGTTGCACTTTGCACATGTTCGAAATAAATCATTCAAATCAAATCATTCAGTAATAATATCTAAAGCTATTTCTTTGTTTTTGTTTTTGTTTTTTTTCCAGTCTTCCTCCATCATTTCCCTTCAGACTATACCTGCACAAATGTAGCCGCTGTGTATTTCAGTATTCAGGGACCGTTATAAGCTTATTCATTACAGATGTGTGTGTTGTGTTTATACAGACATAGAAAGATAAAGCAGGAGAGAGAGAGAGAAATGTGGGGGAGGAGGGGGAGGAAAAGGGGGAGAGGACACACCACTGAATGTCCCAAGCCATTAGAACAAGGGATATTTCTGGTTGACTGAGCAATTCATTCTCGACATGTCACATTGAATTTCTTCCATTATAAAACACTGCTGCCTTCTCCACTCCAAAGGCAGATTGCCTGCACCTATTTCACCCAGTGAAATATTGCTTCTCCCCTCAAACAATCTTTTTCATCCCAAAGTTGTGAAAAAATTTTTTGAAACAGTGATTAGTCTTATGTTCACTGTGCACAAGATATCCTTTTGTTTGTTTTTTGTTTTATGTTTTTTTTTTTTCTCCTGTGTTTTCTTGTGCAGACTATGTACTGTTTATATGCTTTTTATTATATAGCAGTTCAACAGGCATGTCTGTAACACTTTACATTATACCCACTAATATCCATGCAGTTTCCAGTTCAATTAATCTGCAGTTTTTAGCTAATAGCGATGCTAACAGCTTACATTAAGGTGGTAATTCTATGGTCATTTTGATGTAATTACATGGTAATAATGCTTTGTAACTGTTTATATCAAGTCGTTTCCAGGTAATTGTAAACCGCTTTCATTTCAACTCTAATGAAATGGTAATTATTTGAAATTCATCTTTGGTTACTGAAATTGTGAGTCCAGGATTTACTTGTTTTTCTTTAATTACCCAAAAAACAAAGAGGTAATTTCCAGGAAATTATTACTATGAAATTCCATCAATATTACCATAGAATTACCACCATATTAGCATCTGTTACTTCTAATAAGCTACTATAAAGGTATTATTACCATGAAATTACCTCCAAATTACCAAGATCTACCACCAAATTAGTGATCCATTACTTGTAATAAGCCATCATAAAGGTATTATTACTACGTATGAAATTACATCAAACTTACCACCTTATTAGCAATATGTTACTTGTACTAAGCGGTTACAAAGGCATTATTACTGTGAAATTCCATCCAAATCACCAAGAACTACCACGTCATTAGTTATTCATTATGTGTAATAAGCCATTATAAAGACATTATTACGATGAAATGATCTAAAAATTACCATAGAATTACCAGCATATTTTGTGATCCATAATGTAAAGTGTTACGGCCATTTGAATCCTGGTTCAGATTTAATGTGCGTCATCCATTTTGATATGCCCCTTTATTCACTGATGCACAGTTTGTGCTTTTGCCGTTATAGTTGTTATTTATGTGCTATTAAACATCACAGACACAACAAGAATCTATTTGTTACTGTCACCCTATATAGGGATTTGGTGCTGAAGTCAGAGTTTTACACTAAATCTATGTGGTGACACATGATGTAAAGAGCAGGATGGAGTATTTTGGTGGAGCTATTTGTACCCTCTCACATCCTGAGCTCCTTGTGCTTAGCTCCACTACTTCACAAAGCCTGATATGGGAAACCTGACTTTGTTTTGCACCTCTGACAGTTCTGGCAGACCAGCAACAGAGATTGATGTTGCACAGATAGAAAGCAGAGGAAGAATGGCAATTATGTCAGGCTGAGAGAAACATGTGTCTGTGCGATGCAATACAAAAGGCTCTGGCTGTATTGTTATCGTTCTCAATAACCTGAGGTGTGTTTGGAAGTAAATGGATTGTCTGAGGAGATCAGCTCATTCTCTCTCCTCTCCTCTCCTCTCCTCTCCTCTCCTCTCCTCTCCTCTCCTCTCCTCTCCTCTCCTCTCCGCTCCCCCCTTCGCTTCTCTTCTCCTCTCTCTCTTCTCTCCTCTCCTCTCCTCTTCTCCGCTCCCCCCCTCTCCTCTCTTCTCTTCTCTTCTCCTCTCCTCTCCTCTCCTCTCCTCTCTCCTCCCCCCTCCTGTCCTCCCCCCTCCTGTCCTCCCCCCTCCTGTCCTCCTCTCCTCTCCTCCCCCCTCCTCTCCTCCCTCTCTCCTCTCCCCTCCTCTCCTCTCCCCTCCTCTCCTCTCCTCCCCCCTCCTCTCCTCCCCCCTCCTGTCCTCCCCCCTCCTGTCCTCCTCTCCTCTCCTCCCCCCTCCTCTCCTCCCTCTCTCCTCTCCCCTCCTCTCCTCTCCCCTCCTCTCCTCTCCCCTCCTCTCCTCTCCTCCCCCCTCCTCTCCTCCCCCCTCCTGTCCTCCCCCCTCCTGTCCTCCTCTCCTCTCCTCCCCCCTCCTCTCCTCCCTCTCTCCTCTCCCCTCCTCTCCTCCCCCCTCCTCTCCTCTCCTCTCCTCCCCCCTCCTCTCCTCCTCTCCTCTCCTCTCCTCTCCTCTCCTCTCCTCTCCTCTCCTCTCCTCTCCTCTCCTCTCCTCTCCTCTCCTCTCCTCTCTCCTCTCCTCTCCTCCCCCCTCCTCTCCTCCCCCCTCCTCTCCTCCTCTCCTCCTCTCCTCCTCTCCTCCTCTCCTCTCCTCTCCTCTCCTCTCCTCTCCTCTCCTCTCCTCTCCTCCCCCCTCCTCTCCTCCCCCCTCCTCTCCTCCTCTCCTCTCCTCTCCTCTCCTCTCCTCTCCTCTCCTCTCCTCTCCTCTCCTCTCCTCTCCTCTCCTCTCCTCTCCTCTCTCCTCTCCTCTCCTCCCCCCCTCCTCTCCTCCTCTCCTCCTCTCCTCCTCTCCTCCCCCCTCCTCTCCTCTCCTCTCCTCCCCCCTCCTCTCCTCCTCTCCTCCTCTCCTCCTCTCCTCTCCTCTCCTCTCCTCTCCTCTCCTCTCCTCCCCCCTCCTCTCCTCCCCCCTCCTCTCCTCCTCTCCTCTCCTCTCCTCTCCTCTCCTCTCCTCTCCTCTCCTCTCCTCTCCTCTCCTCTCCTCTCCTCTCCTCTCCTCCCCCCTCCTCTCCTCCCCCCTCCTCTCCTCCTCTCCTCCTCTCCTCCCCCCTCCTCTCCTCTCCTCTCCTCCCCCCTCCTCTCCTCTCCTCTCCTCCCCCCTCCTCTCCTCCCCCCTCCTCTCCTCCTCTCCTCCTCTCCTCTCCTCTCCTCTCCTCTCCTCTCCTCTCCTCTCCTCTCCTCTCCTCTCCTCTCCTCTCCTCTCCTCTCCTCTCCTCTCCTCTCCTCTCCTCTCCTCTCTCCTCTCCTCTCCTCTCCTCCCCCCTCCTCTCCTCCCCCCTCCTCTCCTCCTCTCCTCCTCTCCTCCTCTCCTCTCCTCTCCTCTCCTCTCCTCTCCTCTCCTCTCTCCTCTCCTCTCCTCTCCTCTCCTCTCACCCATACATAGTGATTCCTCTTACAATATATTCATGGTGTCAAATCATTCCAATGATGAACAGGGACATTTTCCAGAACTGTGTGAATTCAGCCAGTGTTTGTAAATGACATTTAGTTTCGTCTGTCACATCAACTTGCCATGTGTCCTGATGAGTGTTTTGAGGTATGTGATTTAAAATGTTTTTGCCATTTTTCAGACTAATGTTCACTCTAGCGATAGAGACTGTGACGCCTAGAGGTTGTGGTGCATTTTGCTTATTGGTCCAGTAAAGGGACTCCATTGTGTTTTTACTGTCATTCTAATGTATTATTATGACATTTTGAAAATCAATGATTACTGTTGTAATCCAGTTGGCAGTACTTTAGTGAAGTATTTTGAGCCACAGCACATATTTTATATTCCAAAAAAATCACAAGGAACACCACCAAACAAACATTTAACAAAAAGCATATTTCATCAGAATTAAAATCATAATATTTTATTCTTCCTCGAGGGAACTTCCATTCATAATAATCCTCCATTTAACCACAAAGTGGGAAAACAGAGAAAAGGTAGTGCACATAATGACGAAGAATGACAAAATACACTGCACATTTATTGAGATATAATACAAATTTATTCTCAATTTATTCAGTGTGAAACCTTTCGTTGTCCTCAAAGCTAATATTCTTACAAGAACTAAAGAAAGGCATGAGCAGCTGCAGTAAATGTACACACATTACACACATACTGTAGCTGAACACAGACGGGTGGACAAGGACATATGTCAAAAACAGAAAAGGACATGTGGGCGGGTCCATCACAGTACCACATAGCTGCCTGGCAGGACTATCCAATCGTATTTCTTCTACTGTTGTGTCTTCATATAAACAAGGATTTCCTCTTGAAAACACTGAATGAAAAACTGAAGACGAGACGACACTTTTGCATTTTCTGTTTTCATCGTCTCCTCAGTGAAGTAACTGGACGTTCCTCTACAGCACACCTGATCATCTGTCATGACACAGTACAGTGGTTGTGAAACCCTGCTGTCGTGCACGTTATTCTACAATAATACACTGTGTTTCTATTATTATTACTTTATATACTATTGCTGTTAGTATACACATTATTTAATTATTTTTTAGTGTTCTGACCTGAGGCCATGTGAGGTCATAAGGTCAAGGTTGGGATCATATTTTGTGAATTATCATGTGAACTGAGATATTGTTTAAGAACCAGAGGTGGAAAGTAACTCAGTAAAAGTACTTCGTTACTGTACTTAAGTAGATTTTTTAGGTATCTGTACTTTAAATGACTATTTATTTTTCTCTGAACTTTTTACTTTTACTCCCTACATTTTGACAGAAATATCTGTACTTTATACTTTTTACATTTACATAAATATCTATACTCTTTACATTCTAAGAATAGACTCATTACTTTTTCAAACTAAACAGACGTAACAGTACGAAAAATAAGTCGCTTCACAAAGTCAGTTTCTCTTAAAATTCTGCATTTTTATGTCATATTTATAACTTTTTTTTAAAATCTCATGATGACATTTTATTTCAATTGTGACCCCCCCTCCCCATTTTTGTTAAATTTCCTGCCCATATCCACAAAACTGAGTACTGTGACTTGATCAAACAATATTATTTAAACAGTAACTCACTTTTAAAGGCTTTATTTTAGATACCTTTGAAACTCTTCAGATTTTTCTTTGTTAAATAAGTATTATTGCATTCATTACAAAAAAAGCAGCTTTACTTTTGTACTTTATTACTCTTGAGAAGTTGTACTTTTTTACTTTAAGTAGCGGAGTTGAATCAGTACTTCTACTTTTACCAGAGTATTTTTTCACACAAGTAGCTGTACTTTTATTTAAGTACAGAATGTCAGTACTTTGACCACTATATACTGTATATATATAATTTTTTTTAACCTTCTGTATAGTGTTTATATGTGCAAATAAAATTAAAAAAAAAAAGTATTTTTGCATGAAAAATTGTCGTCAAATACTTTTTGGAGGAGTGTAGTAAAACTAATCTCAGCTTGATGTAAAAAGTGAAAATTGGATACAGGCGTCGTCTTTTATTGTGGCTCTAACAGTCTACATGTGTTGTTTTTGGTGCCAGCAGCATCACAACATAACAGTGTATTACCATGTTTTGGAAAAGCTATTTGTATTTTGTTGGATTTTTACAGCATTTCATTACAGGAATGAAACACATTTACAGTAACTTCTTTTTAAATGGTATCTGGCAACGCATACACGCCTTATGTTCAACACGGCCCGTATAGAAATGTATCCTAAAGCAATAATTACTGAAAATCCAAGCACTGCCACTTACATTTTGGACGTGCTCCAGAAGTGCTCACTGTAAGTCCAATTTCACATTCCAATGAAAGGTGCAGTATTATAAGAAACCTCTTCATGATATACTGTGTACTGATTGCGTTTAACACTGTGGTGCTATTCATGCTTCAGAACACGCGAGCGTTTATGAAGAATTTAACGACACAGTCCAGCAGTTGTCCAATGGAATAGAGTTGGAGTGGATGTGAGAGTTTGTCAGAGCGCTGGTGAGTCTACACTAATGGAAATGACAGTTTTTGGAGACAGACAGTGGAAGGGTCATGGCTCACATCCAGCTAACCCTGTGTTTCACTCCTGTCTAAGCTGGCTGCACTCCTGAGCATCGTCTCACACAACTTAATATGGTGCTGCGCTGAAATCATTAGTCAAGTGAAAGCGCTGCATTTGGTCTGACGTAATTACTGTCTGCAAATCAATTATACTGGGAAATGTTCAGTGGTGAAAACCGTTGCATTTTCACCAGCGCAATTAAAGAACAATCGTTACGAATCACTAATAAGGTGGTAATTCTATTGTAATTTTGATATAATTTCATGTTAATAAGGACTTTAACTGCTTATTACAAGTAATGGATCAGTAATAAGGTGGTAATTCTATTGTAATTTTGATATAATTTGTGACAACAAAGTGAAACTGTATGAAGCATAACATAATTGCTACTGCTAGCTAACTCTGCTAGATTGATATATGATAGCTAACTTGAACAGGCTAGCAAACCATTGATGGTTGCCATGGTTACTGTCTGCTTTTTTTTCTCCATTGTTTAAGCACAAACTATATTTACAGACATGTTTCCATGAGTTTCAGATAAGGGTTGCTAATTCCCTGAGAAAAACATAAGGGACACCTTCATGGGGTCACGGACCATTCTGAAGGGGCAGAATACAAACACAGTTATTGAGGCCAATTATAAACATGGCTTCACAGCATCTGTACTCATTAGACACTTTTCCTCTTGACCTTTTTGGAGCTTCACTGAAGAATTAGCGCCTTATTAGTGATCTGTTACTTGTAAATAAGTGCTTGCAAAGGCATTATTACCATGAAATGACATTAAAATGACCATAGAATTAGCACCTTATTAGTGATCCGTTATGTAAAGTGTTAGTGAACCACCACCACCACCAGCAGCAGCTTGTTCAGACAGAACGCTCATGTTTATTTAAATAACGGTCTGAAGTTTTATGGTGTTTGCGAATGGCAAATATTGAAAGGTTGCACGTCATGTCATTTATTTGACAGTGGTGCATTCCTTTTTTTTTTTTTTTTCCCTTTCTCCTCTGCTTGGCATTCTGGGAAGCAAGATGCTATGAGAAATTACAGCATGGAGGATTTGGATTGAAATTAACTGCTTGCTACAAATCAAAGATGTGTCACTCAAGCACGGACAGCCCCTAGTTAATTTATGAGCTCAGAGATGAGCCTCTCTCTCCTTCCAGACTCATCTATATCAGCAAATGGCACATTTATATTCACCAGAATATGAGGTTACATTTTGTTTTACACCTGTGTTGACATTTAATTCAAAAGACAACGGCCAAGAGGGCAAGGCTATTCTCAGGCCCATTTTAATGTATTTCAACGTTCAGCCATCATAAAAAAAATGAGCCGCGATTTTATTGTGATAATGGAAAAGTAGACTGGAAAAGTGGATTTGGAATTGGTTTGCACATAATATCTTGCGCTATAAAAATGAGATTTGCAGCCATTGGGGAAAACAAATCAAGATCCTTTCTTCAGTTATTGGACCATGGAAGAGAAAATGCAGTTATTTTAATGTAGCTGGAAAATAATGCTGTGTTCATGGCGCTCGTGCACTGTGTCCGTTTCACTGCTCAGAGCATGATGTGATCGTCAGGCAATGGACATGGATCTGTAGACGCACACTTACGGGGGAAATTAGGAATATAATACCCCTGCTTTTTTTACTATTAGAGGACTCCTATAAATATATGACATCGTAAGTTTCACTAAAGTATGTCGCTGAAAAAACACTGTAGCAACTCATAATGTACTAATAAAAGTTCATAATGTAATAATTTATATGTAATAAAAGTTCATAATGTAATAATTTAAATGTAATAAAAGTTCATAACGTAATAACGGCTCATAATAATTTAAATTAGAACCGTCACGATTAATTTAGTTATTTGCAATTAACTATTTGTTTTTTAATCGCGATTATTTTTTTTATTGTGATTATAGTTCCCATGCATTTTGTCATTTTACAAATACGTATTATTTTAAACCACAGTATCACTTTAGGTTAAAGAAGGAAAAAAAACCTTTCATATGTTGTATGTTTTCCCCCCCGTTTGTTAAATCTTATTATGGCAGATGTTTGTGTCTGTAACACGCCTGGTTTGTTTTTAATTTAAAAAAAAAAAGACATTAGTTTTTCTACATTGATAAGAGTATTACAATTTCAATGGCACAAAAATGTGCGATTAAACTGTGATTCATCGTGAGTTGACTATTGCATTTATGTGATTAATCCTAATTAAACCTTTTTATCAATTGACAGCAGTAATTTAAATGTAATAAAAGTTCATAACGTAATAATTTAAATGTAATAAAAGTTCATAACGTAATAATTTAAATGTAATAAAAGTTCATAACGTAATAATTTAAATGTAATAAAAGTTAATAACGTAATAATTTAAATGTAATAAAAAGTTCATAACGTAATAATGGCTCATAATGTAATAACGTTTCATAACAGAATAATAATGTAATCAAAGTTCACAATGTAATAATAGACTCATAACGTAATAAAATCATACACGCATAATATAATAATGTAATAACTTATTACATTATGAACTCATAATATAATAAAAGCTCATAATAAAGCAAAAGTAAAAAACTGTTCTCACAGTTTAAACCATTGTTACATTATGAACATTTATACATTTTAAGTTCCTATACAGCTGAGCTCATTATATTATACGCTTATGATTTTATTACATTATGAGTCTATTATTACATTTTGAACTTTTATTACATTTAACGTCGTTACATTATAGACTATTATTATGTGATGAACTTTTATTCCATTTAAATTACTGCTGTCAATCGATTAAAATATTTAATCGGGATTAATCGTACAAATTCAATAGTTAACTCGCAATTAATTGCAGTTTAATTGCACATATTTGTGCCATTGAATTTCATTGTAATAATATAATAACTTATTACATGATGAATTTTTATATATTATGAGTTGCTATACAGCTGGAATCATAATATGTTAATATTATTATTATTATTATTATTACATTATGACCAAAGATATTATTAGGTTATGCATCCATTATTTTATTACATTTTCAGTCGATTATTAAATTATGAACTTTTATTACAGTTAACTTATTACATTAGGAGTAGTTATTAATACGTTATGAGTTGCTACAAACGCAGCATTCAGAAATCTTCCCATTAATCCATTTAAAGACACCAGTAGATGGACGGAGCCTCCAGGTTCAAGTCTGTGGCTCTTCTCTTTGTATGCAATGGGTAATATGTAGATTAGAATTTGTGTCTCAAGGCAAACAACCCTCCAGCAGCACAGTGTTTCATTTCATGCTGAGCATTCAGTTGCAGTGGGGCATAAATATTCATGAGGATTCTTCCAAACCCAATGATATAAACCTAAGAATATGGCCAGTGACAGGCATTAGAGAATGGTCACATTGGATCAAATAGAATAACCTGTCTTTGATGCAGAAAAAGCATCTGCATTATTACTGTGATTAGAGGACATATGATAAAAAAACATCTTACTATGTGACTCATACTTTACTCTCTCTGTGTTTTCAGAAGTCAGAATCATTATATGAATTTTGCTGGGTTTTTTTTTAAATGAAGGCAGTAAAAAGAAAACACGTTGTGCTATTTTAGTGAACACGACACGACTTTAAACTAAATCTAACAAGAAAATGCTGCACATTTGCCAAGTACTGTACCACTAAAACTGTGTGGTTCATTTTCAACTGAACCTTATTTCAGAAAAAAGATTTTCCTTTTACTAAAAAAATAAATAATAAAAAAAAACATCTCTCTCAGAGGACAGTTGTAGCCAATAGAACATGTCAGTCAACATGTGTTTTCATTATGAGGCAAAATTTGAGCTTGAACTGTGAACAAAGACCCAGAAAAATAATAGAAGAATCGCTGTGAATTATCAATTTGAAGCAGAATGTTTTGTGTTAAAATTTATAAAAAAAAAATAAAAAATTTTAGTCTGAACATAACAGGAACGAAATAAAGAAAGGCTTCCAACCGCTAACTAGACTAGATTTTCCTTGAATTTCTGGAGTCTGGTGTTGTTATTGTGAGAAGTATTTGATAATGTTCCACAAAAGGAAGATATTTTTCTGTTTTCATTCCATTTCACACACACACAAATACTTATTTCCATGTCTCATGAGGACCACGGTTGGACTCATCACTTGTAGGTAAAGTAGCCATTGGGTAGTGAGTGTAAAACAAAAAAAAAATTAAAAAAAGAATAATAATAAAATAGAAAACTATATAATTTTAAAAGAATTCTAAATTACATTTGAAGTAAATAAAAAGTAATAAAATAAAAAAAATTAAGAAGTGAAAGAAAAACCAAAATTGAATAAATCATATTAAAAATAATAATAAAAAATAATAACATTTCCAACCTGTGACCAACCTTTGCACCAGTTTCCCTCATGCTTTATGGGGACTTCTGAAAAAAATAAAATAAAATAATGTATTCTTCACACAGATTTATATTTTACAAGTGTGGACCTACATTTATATTTATTATATTATAATAATTATTATATATTTATTATAACCCTGGTGGGGACCTGAATTTTGATCCCCATTGGTGTTACTGTGGAAACACATTAATGTCCCCATAAAGATAGGAATACAAACACATACAGCATGAAGATCCCATTGGACGTTTTATAAGGTGAACATACTGTAGTTTATCGACTCACAATGCATGTATTAACACACATGTTATTTTGTATTATTCACTCCCAACCTTTCTGCTGTTTTGACACTCACACTGTGCTGAGAATAGGTTATAATCTGGATGACAGGTGACAGTTTCCCTTTTCTTCACATGATAAGGTGACAATTACCCTGTGAACACTGTAATTTACATGTGATGCAAAACAAGCAGCTGTTTCTTCTGTGTTGAGAGTATGAGACGTGCAAAAATAATTTGGCCCTGACACAGTACAGAATTACTGATTACAGTCTACAACTATTAATCATTATGCACCAGAAAAAAACTCATTACACTGGACTATTTGGAATATGAAGAGTGATACAAAAGATGCTTATATTTGTCACCAGAAAACCTTTTATGGAATAACAGATGTCCTGTCAACATGTACAAGTAATTACAGTTTCTGTCACATACTCAATGAGGGAAATATTTCAAACAAATCAATGGGACGAACAAAAGTGCATGGTTTTATTTCACAAAGGATGCTTTTGTTTGTTAGTATTTATTTATTTATTTTTTTAACCATCGAATATCAAATTAATGCACATTTACCCACGGGCTACTCCTCTGCCTCATATACCCTCATGAAACGAAAATATATTCCTCCATATACTGTCTTAATATTTTACTGCCTGAAATTTAACCTAAAAAACATATGTATATAATATACAGAAAAATATATTGTGTCAATATATTACAATATTGTTAAAATACATAAGGAATTATTGCTTCCCATATATTAAGACATTGAGACATATATGACAATATACATGTTAATATATATTTGTAATGCACTTAATAATATATGGATGCATATTTATATATATATATATATATATATATATATATATATATATATATACACAGTATATGTACACGCACATTTTGTGAAGTGTATTACTGTAATTATATATGTAGTAAAATTGCGTATGGACATGTCCATACCAATATTTGGATGTTTCTAAAATGTCCATTCCAATTTTTTTTATTGGAAATTACATGACATTTGGGAAACAAAAGTATTAGTGTACTTTATTTTCTGGACTATAAGGTGATACTT
This sequence comes from Siphamia tubifer, assembly GCA_020466265.1. Classification (NCBI taxonomy): domain Eukaryota; kingdom Metazoa; phylum Chordata; class Actinopteri; order Kurtiformes; family Apogonidae; genus Siphamia; species Siphamia tubifer. Next base: position 57,246,488 of record CM035785.1, on the reverse strand, counting down.
TAAAGAATTTAATTTCCTCCAAAAAACACAGTGCAGTTTATATATGAATTAATTCTGGTTGTGTTTAGTGACTGGGAATTGAGACTTTTTATCTAATAATTTTGACTTCACTTAATGTTCTTTATAATCCAGTTCACCTTATGTATGAAGAATCTAAAAAAATAAACCATTCATTGACACTACGCCTTATAGTGATTAAATATTGTCGTCAGCGAACCTTCATCACGTGACAAAAACGAGACTGAACTAGACGTAAAATTAAATGTAAAATGCAGTTGTAGATGACCAATAAAAACAGACAAAATGTGGCTTAAGAAATAAAAAAAACATTCCTAAAATGTCTTAGTTTTAGTTGAAAAAAACAAAATGAGACGTTGTTTTAATTATTTTAGTTCTTATTTATTCATTTATTTATTTATTGTTGCTGTCTCTCACAAGGAAGTCATCAAATTATGTCCTCACCAATGGCAACATCATGATACACTTCACAATATGTGTGGAAAGAATTGAGTTTTAATAAAACTATCTGTAAAAATATAGATCAGCTTTTGTCTTTAATGCAATATATGTTTTATATTTGTCAACATATATAACATTATATGGATAATATATGCACATACGTTTCCATATATGGGAATATATTTTTGAATATAATGCATTATACTTTTTAATATTGTTTGTTTCATAAAGTTATATACAGTAGATGTGGTCATATTAGTTTTTTTTAGGCTGACACAAAGTTTTAGTTTCATGTGAGACCCTTGCTGCCCCGCTTTAATAGCGGTGAATGTACTTTTGTTTGTGGCGCTCGCAGCACTTTAAAATGACATTTGAAAAGCTCAACAGCAACACGCCTTCCCCAAAACAATGTACCACTTTCTGTGAAAATTAGATTTCACTGTCGACAGCTTTCACAGTTTTCTACATTGAAAAGAAAATAGTTGCCATGGTAACCCTTTACATTACTGATCGCTAATAAGGGGGTAATTTATGTTAATTTTGATGTCATTTCATGGTAATAATACCTTTGTAACCATTTATTACAAGTAACAGATCGTTAATAAAGTGGTAGTTCTTCAGTGAAGCTCCGAAAAGGTAAAGAGAAACTGTTTTTACAAAGTATGGATGCTAAGAAGCTAAGAAGCCTTCAAATTAGGCTGAATAATTGTGTTTGTATTCTGCCTGAAGGATGAAACTGAAGGATCTGAAACCCATGGAAATATGTCTGCACAAGGGACAAGGGACACGCAGACAGTAACCACGGTAACCAATAATGGTTAGCTATAGCCTGTTCAAGTTAAGCTATTTTATATCAACCTAGCTGACTTAGCTAGCAGTAGCAGCTATGTTAGCATACAGTAAGCTAGTGTGTTAAAGATAGAAGGAACAACAGGCATATTTCATATAATTTCACTATCCTGTCACAAAGATAGATAGATAGATAGCAAAGAAAAAGTAAAACAAAAAATACAAAGGGAAAAATTGACAAAAATAAGAAACAAAATTAATTCAAAATGAGTGGGAATGAATAAAAACTAAACAAAATAGGCAAGAAATTAGAAAATGAACATGTATTGATAGATGTATAGATAGGATTAAAAGTGAGTCAGTGAATAAGGGGAAAATGGACAAACATAAGCAGCAAAATGTATGTAACATGAGAGAAAATGGATAAAAGACAGACAGACAGATACTTTATTAATCCCTTTTCAAGGAAATTGCTTTTGTTACAGCAGCAGAAAAAAAGCACTCGGATATAAAGGCATTATTACTATGAAATTACATCAAAATTACCACCTTATTAGTATTATTTATTATTATTATTATCATCATCATCATTACTAACATTATTATCATCATCATTATCATTAACATTATTATTATTATTATCATCATCATCATTATTATTATTATTATTATCATCATCATCATTATCATTATCATTATTAACATTATTATTATTATTATCCATGATATAAAGTGTTACTGTTTAGACAGTTAAAGGGGTGTGTGTTCAGGCAGTTCATCCACACACTGCAGCTGTAATAGGAAAAAACATTTGGACTCTTATCAGGGGAAGTCAGTTTATACTATGCTAATGATGCATCTGAGAAAAGCAGGTTTGTTTTATAAATGACTGCTCACTGTCAGTGTTCATTGAAATATGTTGGCTATCTATTTCTCATGGTCTAATTATTTGATGTTAAGTAAAGCTCTATAGCGTGGGTGCAGGATGTTACCTTTGAATAAACCTGAAATCTGCACACACCTATTAGTCTGTATACAGAACATCTTCAGGCTTTTATTCATGAGTGGAGTCAGTGAATACGTTCTGGTGTTTTACATGAGATTAAACGCAACATATTCAGACGTAAAAAAATGCCAAAAAAAAAGAAACCACAGGGTATCCGAAATTATTAAAAGAAAACTGAAGCATATAATGTAATTACTTCCCTAGTTTAAAGGAATGTCAATCAAGGGCATATCTTGGAATCGCTTAATGGGATATTGAAATATCCTCTTCCAGCTTGTGGCACAGAAAGCAAGCGCTAATTAGTATGAATGACGAGAGCTGAGATGACTAATGCTGCTGAGGACAGGTTTTAATTGAGAATAATATAATGAAGTGTTCTGCAGATATATCATTATGGAGTCCTTGTTCGTTATTGGTCTACTGTACATAGGCTCCAGACTAGAAATAAAACAGCCAGCAGTATGTCCAGGATTTTTTTTTTTTTTTTTTTCAACACAGATGTCACTCATTATTTGTTTATACTGGACACAAGCAAATCATTTCAATTTGTGTCCAATTACGGAAGGATATGCACAACTCTGGAAACATTAACAGACCACTGCATTTTCCTCTGAAATCAGCTCGTCTGCGTAAACGACAGACGTTTCATTCCTGTATCTGTTCAATTCCAACACAAACGCATCTTATTTGACTGAATAAACAACCCCATCCATGTCTTATTTAAGAAGGAAAAGTAAAAACCACTATTCTATCCTACAAAATACAAAGGTAGTAACTGCATTTTTTGGTAAAAATTATTGTGGGTTTTTTTTTTCAACATTCAAATCATTCTTTGTCATGTAATGAAATAATTCATCTCAAATGTCTGTCATTTTGGAGACAATTGGTGAGTGTTTGTTCAGTAACTGTTAAAGTACGTGTAAAACAAAACACAAAAGACAGTAAAGACCATTATTGTGTTCTTACTAATGTCCATTTAGGACCCTGCCCCAATAGTTTACAGTAAACCACTGTATTAGACTGAAACACATGATGGAATTAAAGTATTTACTGGACTATAAGGTGGACTGGACTATAAGGTGGACTGGACTATAAGGTGAATTGCACTATAAGGTGGACCCACATGTCTGGTATGAAAATGACCCACATGTCTGGTATAAAAATGACCCACATGTCTGGTATAAAAATGACCCACATATCTGGTATGAAAATGACCCACATGTCTGGTTCATTTGAATGGTTTAATGTTTAATGTTCAGTCAGTGAAGACACATTTACCCACTGACACCAATACATTACATCTAAAATCTAAATCTACATTTTATTTTACTTTTAACACGTTTCATATAAATTGCGTGTACTTTTATCATTTTTAAAGGGTTTAGGGGGTAGTATTTGGGGCCTTTTACGTGTAAAATGCGACTATTTACGAAAAATTCACGGTACGAAACCACTTTTGTAAGTAGAGGTACCACTGTATATATATTTTACTATATACTGTACTGTTTGAACAGCTAAAGTCTCAGGGGTTAAAGGGTTAAACTGAATCATGTGGAACAGGGAAACATCTAAAACATGCAGGACACGGGCCCCTCCAGGACCAGAGTTTGACACCTGTGAACTAGAGTGATTTATCAGCCATGATGTTTTGGAAAGCCCACGAAGAAAAGAATGAAGCTAGTTTACTTTTAATATCTAATCTCCTTTATTATTACTGACGAAGTGTAATAAAAGCAATGGGACCCAAGGGTTCGGCATAAAAACGCAAACACAGTGGTGAGAGAAAAGGAAGGGTGGGGGGTGTTGTGGCCCAGAGGGGGTTTGGCTTTACCAACTGCAGAATGAGGTGTTATGATCCTACCTGCTGTACTGTATGCAGCACGCAGCATCAGTCTTGGCAGCGGATAAAAAAGAAAACACCATGAAATTGCTTTTAACATCACATCGACAGAAAAAATCGGAGATATGAGATATGTTTTGCCTATTGCGTTATTGCTGCGACACTATTACAGCCCCATCAGCTGCAGAAAATAATCATTTTAATTAAATGTAATCTATAGTATCATAATGGAAATGTGAAATAATCAAATGCATTTTTAAACTGTAGTTATTCTACCCAGTGTGGTTCTTTTAAAATTACCATTTCTGTTCACAACCCCGTGCTTAAATTATACATGTGGCACAAGCTTATTCACAGCATGATGTATTTTATTCAATATTTTGAGGATATTGCAGCAGCTTCAGGATTACATGCGAGTGAAAAAACTAAGCAAAACATGAAAGTTCAAGTTAAAGCAAACATAAAAGGGCCGGGTCTACACTTAAGAATAAAAACGTGTTATAGATATGTCCAATTATGTAACCATTTTTAACATCAAAAACAAATCCTATATTGACAGTTGTTTTTGTGATGCCTCTCAAAATAATATAACGAAAGGTGTTATTTTTCTATCGTAAAGGGTTGGTGAGAAAAACAAAAAAAGGTCACAATACAGAATGTATTAAAGGAGTTATTCCATCATTATTTTATTAATATTGTTGTTCTTTGTTAGAATATGAATGAATGAATACATTGTGTGTTGGTTTTTCAGTTGTTTTTTCACGGTAGAAAAATGACTGAAGGTGGAACAACAGAGTTTACTTCTACTTCCTCGTACATGTCCATGACGCAGTGACGAGGCGTCTGTGATTGGCTCAGAATGTGTGAAGGACCACCCACCCCACCGTCCCCCTCTGGTTCTGTGAGTGTTTACCTTTTGTTGGGTTCAAATGTCTCTGTGGGTGTTACAGGTTGTCGACCCCTGGTTTAGATGCTGCGTTAACGTTGGTAACTTTTGAATGATGAAGCAGAACAAACATATTTATAAACATATTAACTTACAAACAATGACATGCAACACAGAAATAAATGCAGGTATGTGAGTAAGGTCAAAGGTCATGTGATGTTCAGGTATGTTCAGGTTGACTTTTTTTCTCCTGATTTTTACTTTTTATCTCATGAATGTGGCTTTTTATTTGATCATTTTGACTGTGAGTACGGTCATGTGATGTTTGTAAAGACCATTGAATACTCGGGTCCGGTCCGTCCTTTTTAAATATATTTGTTGTGGTCAGAGTTGCGCGCGGGTCAGTTTAAAAAGCGGTCAGTTGCGGGTCGTTCACTGGTGTACGGTATGCTAACGTAACACATTCAGCTAACGTTACACGGTGCATAAACAAACTGAGAATGTGCCTGGTATGTTAACATAACACAGTACACAGATATTCAGATAACTATAACATAAAAGAACATACTCATGCTCAGCAGCGCCCTCTGCTGGTTGTTAGTGTGAAAATAACATGCACAATTATATAATAATATGTTAATAATTTCTCATATAAGTTTCTTCCCCAGCCAAAAAAAACCCTGCAACTTATCGTCCAAAAAATGCAGTAATTACAAAACTAACCAAATGTATGAATGGTAGTTGGTCCAAAATTGCTTTTGATGTGACACATGCTCTGTGATAAACTGCTGTTGTATAAAAAAAATACAAACATGGAATATTAAAATATGGATGTTTACAACATGAAGTTAATTAAATGTGTCCTTAGCTCCAGTTACCAGACATAAATTGCTCAATTGGTCATTGTAAGTTGGATTAATTCCTGCACTTAAAAGATCTCCCTCACTGTGTATAATAACATAGCTTTACAAATTGAATGTTCTTGACCGTAACATAATATTCAAGAACCTGGTGTTTGAATAGAACTGTAACATGTGAAGGAAGTGTCCCTGGTAAGAAGCACAGTGGTTCATGTTGTAGCTTTTATCCTCATTTAAATAAATGTAACCAAGAGGGGAAAAGAAGGATGAAACTGACCAGAGGTGGTTAAAGGACTCACATTCTATAACGGCACCAAACCTAGCTGGATGATACTCTGGTAAAGGTAAACACACACAGAGCCAGAGGGGGAGGGGGGGTCAATCACAGACGCCTCATCACTGCGTCATGGACATGTATGAGGAAGTAGAAGTAAACTCTGTTGTTCCACCTCCAGTTATTTTTCGACCGTGAAAAAACAGCTTGAAGCAAAACAATCTGAAGGTTTTTTTTTTAAATAGAACCAACACACAATGTATTCAATAACAACGAAGAACAACAATATTAATGAATGACAACTTTAAATTATGCCCATAAATAATGACAACTTCAAATGTCTGTCCTTGTTATCATGCAAAAAAATAACATTACATTTGGAAGATATTTATACTTGATAAATATTTATATGTGAAAAACCTGAATAAATATGAACAACCTGAATTTTATAAAGAAAATTAAGCACAATTTGAACAATTTAGTGTCTTTTTTAGCAGATCTGATCCATAATGCACATGCGTAAATGATAAATTGAGTCTTAGTATTGTTAGAATTGCATGTATTTTTCTTGAGATATTATAATTTTTTCATGTTATTCACATCTTATCTTGTTGGATAGTTAATCTTAAAACAGTATTTTCATAAAGTAATGGGGTTTGTTTGTTTGTTTGCACTAAAACAAAGACAAAAATGTGTTGTCATTTTTTTTTTTTTTTTTTTCTCAAGGTTATTATTATGCTATTTTTTTTTACTCGTCCGGTCCAATAGAGATCAAATGGGGCTGAATGTGGCCCCTGAAAGTAATGAGTTTGAGACCCCCTGATCTATACCTTGTGGTTGAAACTGGCTGGTCTGACCCTAATGTGTGTTAATGAAGTGCACGTGTTCAGAACAGTGATGGACGTCAAAGGCACTTGTGTGATGGTTTGCAGTGTGTTATCCTCTCATGTTTTCAGTGTTTGGCTGCAGGCCACTGTCTATCTGTGAGTGGGTGTCAGACTTAAAATTGTCAGTGAAGTGTGTGTACAAATGTGTGTGTGTGTGTGTGTTTTAGGTCTCAGGGCAGTGACTGTTCACCCCCCCTCCACAGTAACTAACACAGCCTTCCACCAAATCCCCATTCTAATCGTATAATGTTGTTCCCATGCATTATGTTTGTCTGAGAGGATAACACCTCACACTACTTTTCTCTGTCTTGATTGTATTCATTTACAGCAGAGGTGCCAAACATGTGGCCCGGGTGCCAAATCCGGCCCTCTGAAGGGTCCATTCTGGAGCCTGGGGATGAGTTTGTCAAATGCAAAAATGACACTGAAAATAGAAATCATTTCAGTTCAGGTTCCACATACAGACCAGTTTAATCTCCACTGGGTCAAATCAATAAAATACTCTGATAATATCATATAAATACTCACAACTCCAAATGTTTCACTTTGTAAATGTAAAAATGTTCATGTCATTTGTATTTACAATAAAATTGTCCATATTATTCACACTGTTTTAAAGGATGTAAACATTTTCATGACATATTTTTGTTTATATAAATAACACCACCTGTACTGAAATCATAATTTAAAATATCAAGCATATTGCGAAACACTTCCCGTAAATAACATTTGCATAAAATTGCCAGGTTTGTGTGATATGATAATGTATATCATGTGATAATAGCAAACAGAATATTGTTTCCTATCATGCACTATTGCCTACATCATCATGATGCAAATCACCCACTTTAAGGCAATATTACGTGTCATTTGTGTTCTTCCACATGCTACAGATGCACAGAGTACATTTGCATGAAAGAAACATGGAGAGTGAATGTGACAGAAGAGGGAACAGGAATTTGTCGTAAGCTTGAAATGAAAATTACTGAAAATATGCAAATAACACAAACTGCAATAAAAGAGTTGAGCCACATGTTGTTTAGTGTGAGATGAAAATGGAACCGTCGATATTAATGGAATGACTTAACACACTTAACACAAAGGGGATTGTACAGTAAATAAAGATCATTAGGTTAATTAATTAATTTTGCATTTATTACTCTTTTGTACCTCTGTATAATTACTCCACACTGCTTTAATTGAATTTGTGCAGGAGCCAGCAGAAGATCATTTGTTTTCACGTTACCAAATGGCTCCAGTGTTTCCAGGATGAGAGGAAATGACATATGGTAGAAAAGCATAATTCATCTGGAGACACTGATACCCAACCATCAGAAAGGAAATTAATTCCGCTCCCTGGCTGCACCGCCACACAATATAAGAAAGGGAGGAAAAAAAAAAGAAAGAAAAGCAGAAATAAATAAGAACAGAAATCAAAATACACACAGCGTTGTTGTATTGAAAACCAAACAACCAATAACTAGACTGAATTATGAATATAGTGGAGATGGCTTATCTGATATGTGTGTGTGTGTATTCCTATCTTTATGGGGACATTGATGTGTTTACACAGTCACATCATGGGGACCAAAATTTACGTCCCCACAAGGGTTAAATATAAATGTCCCCACGAGTAAAATAGAAATGATGTGACCCTATGACTACAATCTTCTTTTTTTTCCTCTAGAAGGTCCCCATAAGGCATGAGGGAAACATGTATTTTTCAAAGGTTTGGTGTTTACTTTTATTTTATTTAACTAAAAAAACTTGTATTTACACTCATTACCCAATTTTTTTCAATTGTATTATATGTTTTTTTTATTCATTTTTTTGTTTTATTTTTATATTATATTTTATATTTATATTTACATTTGTTTTTGTAGATGGAAAAATTAAATGTAAACTTAATTGTAAAATATTTTCTAATTTTATTTTATTTCAGTAAAAAAAAAAAAAGATGCATTTACATTCACTACCCAAAGGCTACTCGATTACAAACTTGGTCCTCATGAGAAATGGAAACCTGTGTGTGTGTGTGTGTATGTGTGTGTGTGTGTGTGCATGGGGAGGGGGCTGCGTGGGTTTTTTCTTTTTTTATTTTATTTCTGTGTGTATGTGCAGGAATGAATGTGATGTGATTGGGTGGGCGTATCAGTGTGTCGTATGTGAAGGCATTGCTCGGTTATTCATGCAAGAAGCTCTATCAAACAAGAACATGACGAAAACGGTTTGCATATGCATCAATATGTCCATAATTACAAAGCACATTTCTTGGCGACTATCATGGAATGTTGACCATCTCTAGGCAAAGCAAATGAGGATTATCTCCTCCAGCACAGCACAGTGGAGTTTAGCGCTGTATGTCATTGATTAGGCTTGCATAGATTACATGCCAACACACAACCCACTTGCACAGTGTTTCCTTCTGTCTCATAATAAGTGCCTTAAAACATCCTTATCTAGGGACAAACATGGATACTATATGAATATATTAAAAACAAATACACAAAATACTGCTGTACATTTGAATGACTATACTATTTCAATATCCTTGCTTTTGTTTTTAAATGCTCTTTTATTTAATTCTTGTATAAGCATGAATTTAATAATGTTTAACTAACATGTACAGTGCAGAAAAAGGAAAAAATGTCTTCTTTTGTCTAACATTATGGATGAAAACAGAGCATACAAGTGTATTTATGGTAGAGCTACACGATAGTAGAAAAAATGGACAGTGCGATTTTTTTAATTTTTTATTTTTTTTAACCCTGCGATATATATATTGCGATATTAAGAAAATACTCAGGAGTATTTATGAAACAGCTGGACAGGACTGATGCAAACGGTCAAACAGACACAGAAATGGGTGTGGCCTGTCCCATCTATGGATCTATTTGCGAGTTATAGCCCCGAACACTGTTTTTTTCTGGTAAAGCGCCACCTTCTGGTGTATATGTGAGGTTTATGTGTCTGAGTTACATACCCGAGTCTGGACTAGACCCCCAAAGATCTCTTTCAAACAGTGTATGGTTTAGGCTGCAGTAACGGTTTTAGAAAAATAATTAAAAAAAACAGAACAATTACACTCGGGTTCCACAGCAGCGCTAGGACTGTGGGATGGGAAGGCTAGCGTTTCGTCGACCATAGTCCTGAAGGCGACGACTTCCCTGGGTTCTGACGGCAACTGTCTCTGCACCCGCTGATAACTGCTTGCATTTGTAGTTATTATTATTGTTATTATCATTATTATTAACAACATATAAAAAACTAAATTTTGCAGGTGGGATTTTTTTTTTGTAAAATTGCGATAACTGTAAAACCTACTTTTCCCTACTACTGCTCATAGGGTTTTCATCCAAACTGTGTGAAACTTGGCACACCTCCTGGCACAGCTCTTGAAGCTGATAAAAAAAAAAGATAATTTTTTTTCAAAATTCTTAAGAATGCAACATTTATGTACGAATAATTTGCATAGCTAGCTAAACTAAAGACTAAATGTGGGATATATTAGTCAAAGTAAATGCTATTAACACGAAATTTTAGATCCATGGTTGACATCTGATTTTTAAGGGATAGTCCAAGTTTGGTGAGTTTTGGGGACTATAGGGGGCACTATAAACACTGAATATGTATACCTCTGAAACAGCTTGACCGATGTTTACGAAAATTGGTGGGTGTGATCAAGGTCCATCCCTGAGTCTATTTGGTGCAAATTGGTCAATAGGGGGTGCAATAGGGGGTGCAATAGGGGGCACTACAAACCCCAACCTGCCCAGGGTTTGACTACGAGGGAGCTTGGCACACTTTTATAACTGCTTGCAGTTGTAGTTATTATTATTATTATTATTATTATTATTATTTATTGTTGCTAATTGGCTCATTTGAATATTGTTAAAGGTGTTTAATCCTTTGATGCAGGAATTATTAGAACGTTAGTCAAGATTTTTTTCCTCAGTGTTTTTATTTCTATTTAGGCTGGGAAAAACCCCCATGTGATTAAAATGTTTTCAATGAACCTATATATTATAGTTACAAAAATGTCCACTCAGCTGGAAAACATGTTTAAGCTTTGAACCAAATGAACATGTATTTAAAACACAATATCCGAACACTATGAAATACAATATTTTTAATGCAGTTTTTGTTTAAGAAGAGACTGTTAATTACAGTCTAATAACAACAACCAATTAATTAACAGATAAACATGTTGGTGCAGATCACGTATTAAGAACAGACCAGTAATGGTGTCGATGCTCAAACGTTATTTTGTGCAGCTCTAATTTATGGATTGTGTTTCTTCTCCAGATCCAGAGGTCACTGCACTGAATGAGTCGTAAACATCAGTAATACATGTGTGCTGTACTGTATAATGCGCTATTATATTAATTTTGATTTGCTCATTACTGTTTAATTATGCGACATTAATTATTAGAATTGAAATTTCTTGTATAATAAATTAATAAAAGTATGATTCTGAGGTTAACTCATAATATTTATTCCACTGCATGAGTGGATGTAATTAAAGGAAAGCTGTTTTATATTCATACTCCATATACATCACAGTTACATTACAAAAAGGATATTAACATTTCCCTTTTCTTTGTCAGGAAATGCCTTGAATCCGTAGATACGTTGTATCTGCTCTTTCACATGCACATTGTTCGTACCTTTTAACCTTATCAAACAATCTTATAGTATGTGTAGGTGGGTTTGTGTGGAGCGCTGGAACACACCGTTTTCCCTTTTTCTGTGAACGGCTCAAAATAAAGTCTGTCGAAAAATGCTTGTCGGGAAATAAGAGCTTCCAGCAGATACATGCAGCACAAGCCTGAGTCAAAAACAGAGCAGTGTATTATGGGAATAGTAGACAGGCTTTATGTACAGAGTAATCATTTACAGTAAAACAACAGGTAGACCAGAAGGAAAAATGTCCTCTCAATATATCACAGATGTACCTGCAGGTTTATATATGTATGTTTGTATTGTAATTGTGTTGTATTTCTATTTCTACAACTCTGTACAGTGACCTTGAGTGTCCTGAAAGACACCAGTAAATAAATTATATTATTATTAGTGATGCACCAATCAGCATTGTTTGGCCCGATCACCAAAAAACTTAATCTACCGATTACAGATCACTGCCGATCATGGAAGGAATTTAAAATGTCCTTACTTTTCATCTAGGTATGGATAGTTACTAACCTGACTGTCGCAGAAGGTATCTCACAATACCATCTGGGACCCTTCCGCAACTGACCTGTTTTCAAAGGAGGGGCCTTATCTAAAGTCCTTACATGTGATTAGATGAAAAATCTGTCCGTCATCTTGACTGACGTGCTGCTTCAGCCACTCACGTTGAAGTCAAGTCGCTTTAAATCAGTCAAGCCACGAAAATAGGTATGTGTATGTATATATATATATATATATATATATATATATATATATATATATATATATATATATATATATATAAATAAATTATGATAATTAAACAACAAGCTAAATGTTGAATTAAGCACAAACAATATAATTAAGCAAAAAATGAATAAATTATCAAGCATAGCAGTATTTTCTGGATTATAAGGCACATTAAGTAAAACACAACAGTCAGATAAGTCAGTCAGTCAAACTTTATTAAACACATTTACATTAACTACCAACCTTGTTGAGTTGTAACAAAACACACTCATATTCCATTAAATCAAACGTTAAAAAAGTAAACATTCTGATAGAAAAAGTCAACATTTTCAGGAACTTACATTTAAAAAAATAAAAAAAAATAATGCTTTATGGGTGTTTTTTTTTCAAAGTTCTAACTAATCTCAGCTTAAAGAAATACAAGAAATATAGAGAAAGGGAAGAGAGTGAATGAAGCCTGGAATATGAAGACGAGTGCGATGGAAAATATAAGTGGGCCAAACCAAACATGTCATGGAGAAGTGGCTGCACGCTGCGCAGGTGTTGCATTAGCAGTTCAAAGCAGATAAATACAGAGCACACAAACATGCATGGGATAAAGTCGAGTAAAAACCTACTTACAACTTCTGTTTGAGCAAAAATAAGGTCTGGTGGATTCAAATGAGATGACGCTGCAACAGTGTGGAGAGAAATGTAAGTGTGTTTAAAGGAATAGTTCACTGTTTTCACATGAATCTGTCTGGGACTGTATTTACTTTGGTGCTCCCACATGACTTACCCCCAACTGTGTCCTGTGAGTCCAGTTATGGTCAGGTTTTGGTCAAAGCGAAAGTAGTCCCGGCAGGTTTCCCTGAGGTCAACAAAACAGCATGTGTTTGAATGACTGATTTATTTGCATAACAAGTCTAGCCTAGGATGTAGTCTGTCCCCAGTGGCCGCAAATGGTATTTGCTACGGGGAGACAGACTAGACAGCCTAGGATCTGAAAATCCAAAATGGGTCGGACCAATCAAATTGCGAGGGGCGGGATTGGAGCCCGCCCTGCCTCATGACGACACAAATACGACACGTAATGTTGTAGTCACTGACGTAGCACACCAAAGAGAAGAAGAAGGCGTAGCTGCTAGCTAGCACACATTGCCGTAACACCAGTTGCTAGCTGCTAGACAACATGGCTCATCACCAGGAACAACCATTGGAGCTGGCTTTGGCAGCAACGCTAGGTGATTTAAAATGACAGTTTTCCCTGCGAGAGGAGCAGAAAACGGCACTTAAGCTGTTTTTGGAAAAAAGGGACGTTGTCAGAGTTTTGCCCACCGGGTATGGCAAAAGTTTGATTTATCAGCTGGCTCCGCTAGTGGGACGACGCATGGGTCTGCACAACCTGCTGGTGATCGTTGTGTCCTCTGATTGGTTGGCTCTGACTGGTTACCCATCCAATAGCGTGGCGTTGTGTAAAGAGAAAACTTGACAGACAGCGGTTATCCCGCCCACAAATTCGCCTAGACTTTCTAGACTGCCCCCGTAGCAAATGCAGTTTGCGGCCACTGGGGACAGTCTAGATCCTAGGCTATAACAAGTCCATAATGGAACAAAAACTCACACCTCATAATTGCTTGGAGCTACTTAGCGATCAATGTGCTAGCATTGTCACTGCTAACAGCTGTACGCCTTACGCTACGTCCAGACGAGTTCGATACGGGTTTAGTTTTGAAACTATGTCCAAAAGATATGACATAAAAATGGAAATGTTTCAGTAAAAAGTCTGCATCTGCATGGGGGAAAAATGATGCAGTTCACATGACACACCACAATGAGCGCTGTAAGCTAGTCCCACTGGATACAAGAGAACAATAGAAAAAGTAGTGCGCATGCGCTCACATCTTTTTCTAGTGGGACAACACACACACCAGACACAAACAACAACAATAACACTGCAATGCATTCACCACCATAGACACAGTATAGTCTATGTTCACCACTGCTACTCTGTTGTTCACCATTGTTACTGTCCAGATCTTCCCACTCTGGGACCCGTTGCCCAAAGATATAATTTTGGGGTCCCCATGACACCGGTCCAATTTTGACGAAAGGCCAATCTGTTAAGAAAGTTAATCAGTTTCACGTGAATTCATTTCCATGCAGTTTGGGCCTGAACAAACTACTTTCATCAGTTGTTGGGCAGTGTTAGCGGGTGCCAGGTGCAGGTGCACAGCTGTTAGCAGTGACAATGCTAGTACATTAATCGTTATTGAGAGAAAGTAGCTCTGAGCAAATACAGAGTGTGAGTTTTTGTTCCATGGCGGTTTTATTATACAAATAAATCACTCATTCGAACACATATTGTTTTGTGTTTTGTTAACCCCAGGAAACCTGCCAGGACTACTTTGACTTTGACCAAAACTGGACCAGAACTGGACTCACAGGACACTGTCGGGGGTGGGTGCACCATAGTAAAGACGGTCCCAGACAGATTCATGTAAAAATAGTGAACTACCCCTTTAACCATTGACAGCTAACAGCAGCGTCTTTTTCCTTCATGTTAAACTTTATTTCTCATATTTAGAATAAAATAAAATAACCAATACAGCAGCACATAAGTCTGCAGTTGTGTCAAAAACAAACCATAATAGAAAATAATATAAACCATAATTAAACAGAACTATTCCATTATTCATATATTTATCTGGTTCCTTCTTTATAATTCATTAAAGATATAAATAAACATAAAGCACATATATTTATATAAATGTAGAGTATAAAGTACATATATTTATATAAACGTAAAGAGTATAAAGTACATATATTTATATAAACGTAAAGAGTATAAAGTACATATATTTATATAAACGTAAAGAGTATAAAGTACATATATTTATATAAATGTAAAGAGTATAAAGTACATATATTTATATAAATGTAAAGAGTATAAAGTACATATATTTATATAAATGTAAAGAGTATAAAGTACATATATTTATATAAATGTAAAGAGTATAAAGTACATATATTTATATAAATGTAAAGAGTATATAGTACATATATTTATATAAATGTAAAGAGTATAAAGTACATATATTTATATAAATGTAAGGAGTATAAAGTACATATATTTATGAACAAATGTAGGGAGTAAAAGTAAAAATATATAGATAGATAACAAAACCTACTTAAATACAGTAATGCAGTACTTTTACTTAGTTACTTCCCATCTTTGTTTCATATAGTTCTTTGCTTGTATTTTGTTCTTGTTTTGATGTGATTTGTTTCTGGGAGCGACTGCACAAGAGTTTCTACATGTGTCCTGCACAAATGCCAAATAAACTTCTATTCTATTCTATTCTATTCTATTCTGTTCTATTCTATTCTATTCTATTCTATTCTATTCTATTCAAAGAGAAACAAATCCAACTCCACGTGCGTGGTGATTAATAGTGATGTGTCTGCTGTCACATGGACTTAAATGCGGTGTTTTGATGGGCGGGGCTTAGTGTGTTTGGGGCGTGGCTGTCTTGTTCACACATTTCGCCTTGTTCATCAGTTGGACAGACAGAGCTGAAGTCCTGGATCCGCGCTGTGCTCCATCTGATCCATTAACGGCTTCATATCTGTGGACTCTTCTTCATCTTCATCATCATCTTCTTCTTCTACAAAATCCTAAAATGATGTCTTTATCAGATGAGCTCGGACGGCCAGCTTAGTTTCCTCTTTAGTGTTTCAGCAACTACTTCAGTTAAGTTGGACAAATCAAACTTCAGAGACGGACACGGACGCGCACGGGTCACACGAGCGCGCGCTTCCTTCCATCCACGAGGTTTTATCGACACTTTTATCGCCGGTTTTTATACACATATATATATATTTTTTTCTTATCTTTCTGCATCTGTGAAGGAGGGGGGAGGAAAAAAAGGAGGTGGACCCACGCTCAGTCGCCGGTCTCGTGGCTTCTTTGTATACAGCAGCAGCAGCAGCCTCAGCAGCAGCAGCTGTGTGTAAATGCATGGACGCACAGTTTCTTCTGCGTTGTTGGGTTCAGTCCAGCCTTTTTCAACGTGGGCTTGAAGGTGTAGAAGAGGAATATCCAGACGCCAGCCGCAGCTTTTGTTGTCCTTCCTGTTCTCTCCTTCTCTCCTTCCACCTCTCTGCTTCTCTTTTCTCCGTGCGTCTCTTTCTCAGTGCGCTTGGATTGTAAAAAAAAACAAAAAAAACAAACAAAAAACGGCACAAACAAATTGAGCTCCGGTGCAGAGTAGAGGTTCCTGCTTCAGCTGCGCGGATCACACTCTCTTTCTCTTTCCCTCTTTTATCTCTCTCGGTCTCTCACACCATGGATGTACGATTTTATCCGACTGCTGGTGGAAATTCTATAGCAGGAGATCCACCGAACCTGGATTTTGCCCACTGTCTGGGCTACTACAACTTCAACAAGGTGAGGAAAAACAGCTCGTTTTTTTTTTGTGGTTGTTTATTCTATAACCTCGTCTGTGATCTGTTCCAGCCAAAAATAATAACAAAAAAAATGTCCAAACTTGATTGAAAACCACTTTCTCTGACTTATTCAATTAACTCTCACTTGATTATGCCCCCCCCCACTAAAAAAAACAAACTTATAATGAGAGTGCAAGTGGAACTAATAATGACACGGTGGGTTTTTATTTTAGTAGAACAGCCACCCATAAACTGTGCCCACAGTGATGTGATCCACAGTCATGGACGCAGTTGTGGGTGTTTAGTTTCATGTAGTTGAACATCAGTGTTGGAGCTTCTACATCAGCACCCCCACAGAATAAACGTAAGAATGTGATAAAAGTCAGATCGGACCTATATCAGGTGTCTTCCAAACTGCTCTGCTGGACTCTGATCCAGTTTCATGAGCCTCTAACATGAAGAACTAACACTTGCTCCAACTGCCCTTTGGCTTCTAGTGTGGGTCTGAAACTCTTTTATATCTCAAGTCAAAACCATTTCACTCTTTGTTTTTGTTTTTTTGTTTAGTTTGGGGAAAGAAAGAAACTGATCATTTTCCAACTTCACAGCTCTGCACTAACATGAAATGTGTTTTTTAACCCTTTGATGCACACACTGGACACTTATTACACAGCTGCTCTCTTGTATATTCATTGGTTTTGTGGTTTAACGCACTGTTATTCATACCATTACTGTGACTTTGCTGTTTTTCATGGATAAAATAAGCATTTTTAATGAGTTTCTTTTGCATATTATCTCCATGAAGTAATAATAACCGCTATTAGAGTTTGTTGAAATCTGAGAAAAACATCAGATTATTTTTTAATTCACTTTCTGATATTGGGTTTTAAAAACACATTTCTTTTTTTTAATTCCAATAATATTAGCTTAACCCTTTAATGCATATACTGGTCACTACAGTGGACACTTATTTTACAGCTGTTTTCTTATATAGAATAGAATAGACTTTATTTTAATTCCACGCAAGTTACAACAAAATGACAATAAAGTCTTTTCTATTCTGTACAAGTAACCAGCAGTGGAATAAGTGTCCACTATAGTGACCAGTATATATTCATAAGTTTAATTGTTTTAGTTCATATCATTACTGTAACTGGTCTGCACTAACATGTTTACCTGTAAGTCAATAGTTTGATTATTAGACTGGAATCAATAATGTTCTAAAACAAAAATGGAATTAAAACTGTTTTATTACATAGTGTTCTAATATTATGTTTTAAATAGACGTTTCTTTGGTTCAAAGCTTAAACACATGTTTTCCAGCTGAGTGGACATTTTTGTAACTCCATAAAAAATAGCTTCATTAAAAAAGATTTCAATCATATTGATTTTCTTTACGCCTAAAGAGGAATAAAAAAATCATTTATAATACATGCATCAAAGTGTTTTATATACATATATAAAACGAGTTTTTCATGCCTAAAGAAGAAAAAACACTCAGAAAAGAAATGTTGTGGTAGTTGATGCACCACAGGGTTAATGCAGTCATTGTCAACAGTGTTTTGTGCACTTCCACAGCATATGTTCAGTAATAACTCAGACTGTTTTACTAATAGAGGAAGTAACATCATGCATGAAACACGGCGCTTTCTTTATCCATATCCACTCCCTCTGGGTTGAACTGTGTTGACAAGTTGTTTTATTCACTTACATAAGTATGTAAACAAGCCGTGTGCTTTTCTTTTTCTGTTCCATTTAATAGCATTGCACATATATGACAAGTCTACTGATGTCAGACCGTGGGGGGGGGGGTAAAACTGTAAAAACACACTAGATCAAACAAACTAATTTTCTTCCAGTGGGTCAGACAGGTAAACTAATAACAGAATAACTTACACAAATAATGACAATTCCAAATGTTGTCTTTGTTTTAGTGCAAAAAAACCCCCATTAAATTATGAAAACACTTTTATGAATTATCTAAATGAAAAAAGATGTCAATAACAGGAAAAAAAAAGTTCTCAAGAAAAATAATTGCAATTTTGACAATCCGTACGTTTACATGGTGTTTTTTTTAATTCCAAATTAAAGCTTTTTCCTTCGTGTTTACATGGACAGGTTTATTCCGCTCTAGTTAATTGTGTTTTAAGAGCTGGGAGTACGGAGGGTTCTGATTGGACAGAACGTCCATGTGACGTCTTGACGTTTACCAGAAGAAAACAATCACATCCACTTCCTGTTTTGTTGAGCACTCTTTCCATTATATTTAATTCTTTCAATTCATCAGTCAAATACTTAACTCCACCGTGACTCCAGCATTTGCTTCGTACAATCATCTGCGAAAATGTTGTTACACTAATGTCATCAGCGTGGAATATGTGCGTCACCACGACGACCAGGAGCATGTGACAGGAATAATGTTAAACCAGAATGAACTGTTTACATGTGACAGGAATGATCTTATTTGGAATTAACATCAGAATAAACCAGTGGCTTTATTTGGAATTAAGTTTAATTGGGAAATAACATTTTTGTTTACATGGTTCATCTTTATTCAGAATTAAACAGGAATAAAAAAGTCCCATGTAAACAGGCCTAATATTGTTCCTCATTTATGTGCATTATGGGTCAGATCTACAAAAATACTAAACACTTGGTAACAAAATCATGAGATTAAAAAGTCAAAATTGAAGAATACTTTTCTTAAGTTGGTTCAACATTTAACTTTTTTTCAGTGTAAAATGAGCTCCACAGCATCAACTGTGTCATTTTTGCACTTTGTAAATTCATCCCATGGACCGGATTGGAACTTTTGGTGGGCCACATTTGGCCCCCGGACCGCATGTTTGAGACCCATGCACTGGATGTTTTTTTTTGCTGTTTTGTTACTGATGTAATAGTTGAACTTTCAGGCCCTTAATCCATCAGCAGCTTGACTCCTGTGTACCCAGCGTGAGGGAAACATCACTGTGACACACCAAAAAATTACACAACTGCAGCATGCTGGTTTTTAAAAAGAAAAAAAAAAGTCTAAACAATGGCACCCCTCACCCCTTCCTCTCTCTCTCTCTCTCTCTCTCTCTCTCTCTCCACCCTCCCCCCTTCCCAAATTATTCAGCCCTATAGTGCAGCTCTGTTTGCCCTTGCAATCTGATGCTGCTCGAAACAGTTACCAGGTTTGTCTCACTGTTTCATCAGCTCTTTGTCATCTGGCCAAGTTGTCATATATGTTCCCAATTTCATCATGTCTTCATCAGCCTTGAACAATTTTAACTGCATTGCTTTGAATTTTGAATTGGCATCAGAGTTGAAATATGAGTTTATTCCTTTCTCGTAAATTCCCTTGGTCAGGGGTGTCAAAACTCATGTTAGTTCAGGGGCCACATTAAACCAAATGTGATCTGAATCAGGCCGTAACCACTAAAATAATCATATAATATATAAATAACATCAACTCCAAAGTTTCCTCTAGAGCAAAACAATGTTAAATTATGTGATGAAAATGTTCACATCTACCAACTGCCCTTTAAAACAATGTGAATAACATGAATAAACCGACTCTTCTTCAGAAAACTAAATGCAATTTTTAACAACATTGTGTCTCAGTTTATTATTTACACACGTCGTTTGTAATGTGCAGATTATTTATTAGTGGATCAACAAACACACAAAGGCAGAACAGTGTTAAAATGACTCTTCAGATGTTTCAAAATGTTCATATTTGTTCAGGTTATTAACGTTTTTGAGAAATAATAGTTTGTTTTTTTTGTAAATACAGTCAAAAAAACATAATTTTTAAATTAACAAAGAGCAAAATGTGCAGTTGTGAGTATTTATAGGTTATTATGATAGTATTTTACTGATCTGACCCATTTTCATCTGTATGTGGAATGTGAAATACAATGATCAATATATTCACTATCATTTTTTTATTTCATAAATTTATCCCAAGTGCCAGACTGGACCCTATCAGGGGCCGGATTTGGCCCCGGACCGCATGTTTGGCACTTTTACCTTGTTTCCATCTGTAACAACAATGGGCCATAATGCAAAAAGGATACAGAGAGTAGATTAGAGTAGATGCTACGCCCCGCCCTTGTACTTCTGGTCCATGGGTGCTTACTTCGCAATATTTGATGATGGATGGATGATGGATGGATGATGGATGGATGATGGATGGATGGATGGATGGATGGACTGTATTCATCCCAAGTTGGTAAATGTAGTTGTTGCATCAATGCTTGTGTCGTATCACACAAGGACATGAAATGTTAAATATATCTAAAAGAAGTAAGACTTAAATACAGAGGTATTGGCTGTATACAATATACAAAATAAGTGGAAATAAATAATATGGAACAGTATTAGGGGTGTGATGAGACTTTGTTGGTTTGTTAGCAGGTGCAGTACTGAGCTGTGGTGCTGCTGGAAATGTCTCTGTGTTCTGTTCGTATTAGCTGCGATGTACGACATTGTTTGTGCCTGGGGGGGCAGACCTGGTGCCCACAACACAGGGCAACGGCTGGGTAGAGAGAGAGAGAGAGAGAGAGAGAGAGAGAGAGCTGGGGTAGGAGATGACGGAGCGCTTAATGTCGCACCGTCACAGTCTGTGTCTTATCACTCACTCTGTTGTCATTCATCATTTCTGCTGGAACCCAAAATGCTGCCAAACAAACCATTTGAAAGTGGAGGGGGCGTCGTCAATAGTCTCGCGAGACAGTATTTTTACGCGACAAGAGAAATGTCGCCAAATTACATCTCGTGAGATCTCCTCACACCCCTAGACAGTGTAGTAATTAATGAGTAACAGTGCAAAATGAACCAGTGTAAAAATGATATATGTAGTTTCCATACATGTGAACCCTAACCCTAAGTGAGTAGAGAAGTGATTAAAGACAATATAAGAGTTTGACTGGAGGACAAACTTCATAGACCACCTGTTTATGATGGGAAGTGTGGGTGGGCTTAGTAAGAGGCTACAATGAGTGGAGGATGTGACGTCACACTCCACTCTGCTGTGGAGTCTGTGGTGACGTCACATGTTCTCCAGGCGTGTAGTTTAAATTATTAACAGGTTTTACTCACTAATGAATCAGCTGTTCATTAACAGAAGCAGATGAAAAACACATAAATACTTACAACATGTGTGTGATTCAGGTCACATGACAAACCAGATACCATTTAACATGTTATTTTACCATTGAATACCATTCATTAATTTTCTGATCTCAGGCCCCATGACCCTCCTAGAAGGGGGCGGAGTCTTAAGGTCCCCATCCAGTGTCTCTACCAGTTACATCACAGACAGAGACACAGAGAAAGGAATAACAAAGCAGGTGTTTGATGCTCATTCCAATGTTTTTCTATGGTTAACAAATAGACTGTTTTGCATCTTTCAAATAAGGCTCCAGTTTATCTGAGTTAAGTCACTGAAAGGAAACATAATGTATACAGCAGTGAGTCATACGAAAGATTACAAGTCTGATTACAAGACAGAGAGGTTTTTTTTGTCTTTATTAACCCTCGATAGAACTTATTAAAGACATTCATTAAAAGTGTAAAGTACATTTTCTTTGGTGACTTTATAAAATTGACCTTTGACCTTTATCTTTTATCCCATTAGGATATATATATATATTTTTTATATATATATATATATATATATATATATATATATTTTTTTTTTTTTTTTTTTTTTTTTCATGAATTCTTAATATAAAATAAAAACAATTGATAAAAGAACAATGGCTTCATTATCCATGAATATATTTGACTGAAAAACACTTAAAACATTTAATTTCAGAATGATTTGAAAATCATTAAAAAAAAAAACATAAAATATTCATGTTAGTTATGAATTCTGAAAAAGTTGATGAACATAAGTTTGAATGGATGTGAGGTGATGGTTAAGTTTCATTATGTTATGAGATAAGTAGGATTTTTTTTTTTACTTTTTAATTGTTTTAAAGAAGGATTTGTACATTTCTTATGAAATAATGAAAACAGAATGATCTTTTTTTTTATTATTGGTGATTTATGTGTGTATTATAGTTTAAAAAAAGGACTTACCATAACACTACTCATGCATGTGACCTAACATGTGCTCTTATCCTCTAACCTTAGACAGACATTTAAATAATATTTGATTTTATTGCTTTTATTTTATTTTAGGTGACACATTTATGACACAATATGATTGGTTGGTTCGTGGTTAGGGTTATTTTTTTAAAGCGTCATGTATAAATGTTGTCCCATAGAGGGTTAATTTCAGTTTGTGTTTGACTTCTTTAATCTATTTATAAACTGTCACAGCACCTTTTCACACACGCAGCAAAACTTTGACTTAGATTCACACTTTTTGATTCGGAAACACTGAAGACGCCGGCGCAGGAAATGTTCAGATTTAATGACAACAGAGACAGAGGAGCCCAGAGGCACTTTGAAACATCACAGATTCTTTTAAATTTACAGAAAAATCCAAACGAGTGGCTCAAACTTAATTAGGTAGTTGCAGTCATGACTAATGAAGCTGCCTGTGTTTTGGCAGCGAGATGAAGGAGTAGTGATGATGAGGAGAAACACGCCACAACTTCACACACTTTGAACAAGGCTCATAAAGTCTACGGCCGACAACTGTGGAAGCTCTAATCTAACAAGAGTGAACCAGCGTCTTTTTTTATTTTTAATTTCAAATGCACTGAAAAAAGGCGATGTTTGAATTTTGAACATGTGACGCGGTGGGTGTTGAGTGTGTGACGAGGCTGTGGCAGCAGGTTCTGTTTTTGTAAAAGTACGAAGTGTTGATGTTACGCATTAGAGTTGAACAGTGTACGGTTTAGCATCGACATCACAATGTATGAGTGCGCAATAGTCATATCGCAGGTTCTGCAATTATTTTTTATTTTTTATTGTTTAATTTTTTTAATTTGTTTTTTTAACTAATGAATTTATTTTATTTTTTCAATTTTTTATTTTTATTTGTCTTATCTGTTTAATTATTTATTTATTTCATTTTTTAGATATCTTTTTTACTTATTTTTTTAAAAATTCTTTCTGTATTAAATATTAATTTTATTTTTTATTTGTTTATTTGTCTTTTTTTATTCATTCATTAATTTATTGTATTTTATCTTTAAACATTTAAAAAAATATTTATGAATTTATTTATTCATTCATTTTTTTTTAAAGTTAAAAAAAGAGATTTGTTTATTTATTCATTTTTAATCAATAATTTTTTCAGCTAGAAGAAGGATGACACTAAAACACATGTTCAGTGTCGACACCACACAGCTGTTATTTACGCCTGAGGGTTTTTTCATATGGCGATATATATATATCATAGGGTTAAAAATATATATCGTAATGTCAGTTTTTTTTAATATGATGCAGCTCTAACCTATTTCCACTGATAGTCTGTTCCTTTAACTTTTATCATTTTCATTAGAAGTCTTTTTTTTTTTTTTTTCAGGTTTTGGCTGATGTTAAAAACACCTGGTTGTCGTCAGTAACATTTCTAAGAACTACCTTTTTAACTTTTGGAAAACTTCAAATGAATCCGTGTGTCTATTCCTCATTTATCTAATTCCTTACTTTTGCAAAAAAAAAAAAAAAAAAAATAGTTAAAGGAATATGTTTTCTTTCTGGCAGCTCTTCAGTCATGTCCAAAGACAAGGAGCTGTTTGGATTCAACTGGTTTTGCTACAAGTCAGAAGTGATTGACTTTAATGGTTTCATGAAAGAAACCCAGTGTTATTCCCATATTTATGGCCATCTGGTCTTTTCTTTCTTAGAGGTTTAATAATGTTTCAGATACAGTATCCATTTAGTGCAGGCTTTCATTACCTTCAGGCGCAGAGAGACTTAAATTACCAACAGATGTTAATATAAACTCTTCACCTGCACCAGTGGTAACACTTGAAGTTTATTTGCAAAATGAATTCCAGCACCACAGAGACGTCTTAATTATTTGTACCTGGGAATTAACCAATACACCAGAAATGTTTCAGTGTTTCACTTTAATGCATATGTTTTTGTACATGACAAATGGGCTTTTAGAACCCTGTAAAAATGGAAACGCATGACATGATGTGACCCACATGGTTCCTTATGAAACAAAAATATATTCCTCCATATACTAACTATCATTATATTACTGCCTGAAGGTTAACATAAAAAATATGTCTATAATATACAGAAAAATATATTGTGTCAATATATTACAATATAGTTAAACATAAGGAATTT
Organism: Siphamia tubifer; assembly: GCA_020466265.1. Lineage (NCBI taxonomy): Eukaryota > Metazoa > Chordata > Actinopteri > Kurtiformes > Apogonidae > Siphamia > Siphamia tubifer. The sequence continues at coordinate 57,221,397 of CM035785.1, read as the reverse complement.
CTGATTTGTATATATTGAGACATATATGACAATATATGTGAATATGTTTTTAGTAATACACTTAATTATATATATAGTAGGGCTGCATTAATGCAGATTAATCCATCGTACTTAATCTGATTAAAAAAAATTCCTAATTAAATGGAACAGTTGCTTCCAATTATTGAAGGTGTTGAATAAACCTGTTAATTTAATATATATTCATATTTCTGCATATGTTTTGGATTTTTTATCACATTTTTAAGTGTTTTTTTTTTTGTATTTTAGTACAGTTTTTGAATATTTTTGTGTTGTGCACTTCTTGTGTTGTGTTTTTGTGTATTTTGTGGGAATTTTAAATACAAAAAAACGTAAACAGAGACAGAACAGTCTGTGCTGATCATCATTAATGGAAATTAATCCAAAGAAACCGTGTAATTAATCTGATTAAAAATGTCAATCATTTGACAGCCCTAATAAATATATGTAATTATATATTTCTTCACTTCATAATGTATGTGGAAAGAAATTTAAAGATCAGAGCAATATATATGTTATATTTGTGGATCTATGATCAAATCATATATTACAGTATATTAGTTAATATACAATAATTTTCCATATATGGGAATATATTTTTTAATATTACACAATATATTTTTCAATCTATTGCCATATATGTTTTTTTTATTTCATAAGGGTTCCCAATAGTTTAATGACATAAAACTTCTATGCCGGCAAAAAAAAAAAAAAAGCATGTATAATCAGTCAACGAGTTAAATAAAGCTTCAGATTTTCCCATTTTCAACTGATGAAAGATGAGGCACCCTTTATTTAACTCCTACTCTGCATTTTATTACCACTAACCTATGGTATGACAGACGAACTGCACTGTAGAAATAATAATAATCAGTCGAAGCTGAAGGTTGTAAGACTTGACATGACAATGTGAGGTTAAGGCTTCAATTATCTGAGGATTTTATTGAGCCTGAAACACGAGTCAGTTCATGGTTAATGCAGCCAAGTGACCCCCGACACATACAGCCAGAAAAACACAACACAAGCGAGATGTAAAAGAAGCATCTCGACTGAACTAGTGTACATTCACAGCAGGGTCCCCTTCCCCCCAGGGGTTTTTGTGTGTGGTTTTTTTTTTTTTTTTTTTGTATGCGTGTGTATTGAGCTTTTCTTTTTTGCTTCATGGGTCCTGAAAGGGTTAACACTCATCTCAACTCTCGGGCCTTGTGTGCATCTCTCCAGTGTACACAGCTGGTGCCATTTCATCACATACATTCTAAACATATCCAAACACAACTTAAAATGCGTGTGTGTGTGTGTGTGTGTGTGTGTGTGTGTGTGTGTGTGTGTGTGTGTGGGTGGGGCTGGGTGGGGGTTGTCTGCTTTGTCAAACTCAACTGTTGATGGATATGACTCCGAAGTGCATGTTAAATGTTTAAATGTCCAAGAAGTGAATAGCTGATGTGTTTTTTTTGCCGGGTCTTTTAATTGTAGCTTGTCAGGAGATGTAGTTCAACAGATTTATTAAACACCTAATTTTCCCACTGAGATTAGAGAGTGTTATTTTTAGTCCGCCTGCTTGAAGACACACTGTATTGGAGCTCCTGCCTCTAAGAAAGACTGCTCTGTCTTACTGTTCCATGATGTATTTGCAAATAAACCTACGTCTACACAGAGCAGATGTCCACATTCTCCTAATGCATGCCACTCTTGCTTCCTTGCACACAGCGTCTTAGCCAGGTTTTTCCTGAACAGTTGATGGTTTGGTGGTAACAAGTTAATAAGGTGGTATTTTTATGCTCATTTTGATGTAATTTCATGATAATAATGCCTTTATAACCTCTTATTACATGTAAGGGATTGCTAATAAGGTGGTAATTCATGATAATTCATGGTAATAATGCCTTTCTAACTGCTTATTACCAGTAACAGATCGCTAATAAGGTGTTTTGTTTGTTTATTGGCCATAAAAGTACATAAACACAGTACAAATCTGGCAGGGATGACACAAAAAATAATTTATGCTTGTTTCCATTGTGGTCCCTGAGTCACAGTCAAAAAATAATTGTTAATTCTATGGTAATTTTTATGTAATTTAATGATAATAATGCCTTTATAACTACTTATTACACGTAAGGGATTGCTAATAAGGTGGTAATTCCATGATAATTAATTGGTAATAATGCCTTTGTAACTGCTTATTACAAGTAAGGGAAAGTTAATGAGGTGGTAATTCTTCAGTGAAGTTCCGAAAAGGAAAGGACGAAAAGTTTCTCCAAAGTTCAGATGCTATGAACCCACATTTCTAACTGGGATGAATAATTGTGTTTGTGTTCTACCTTAGAACACTGACGCATCTGAAACCCATGGAAACATGTCTGTAAAATATACAGTTTGTGCTTAAACAAGGGGAAATCAGACAGTAACCATGGTAACCAATAATAGCTAGCTATAGCCTGTTCAAGTTAGCTATTCTATATCAACCTAGCAGACATAGCTAGCAGTAGCAGCTATGTTAGCATACAGTAAGCTAGTGTGTTAAAGATAAAAGAAACAACAGGAACATTTAATATAATTTCAGTATCTTGTCACAAACTTATCATAGATTTACCATCTTTACATTGATCTGTTATTTCTAATAAGTGATTATAAAGACATTATTATCATGAATTTACATCAAAATTAACATTAATTCATAATGTAACGCGTTACCGATTTATTTTGTTGTTGTTTTGTTTTGCTGTGATCCTACCAGGACACATAATAGAGACTTAATAGAAGCTTTAAAGGTTTTTAAGGAGTTCTTACTGATCATTTCTGAACACGGATCTCATGGTAAAACCTTGAGCTTGATCGTTTGTGATTCCTGCGGCACCACATTATCACAGCTGTCACTCTCTTTGCTTTGTTGATCGTGTGGAGTTGAGATGTTGACATATCGTATGTATGCACATACATGGACACACCTGCACACACACACACACACACACACACCTGCACACACACCTACACACACATACACACACACACGCACACACCTACACACACACCTACACGCACACACACACACACCTACACGCACACACACACCTACACGCACACGCACACACACACCTACACGCACACACACCTACACACACGCACGCACGCACACACACACACACACACACACACACACACACACACACCTACACATACACACCTACACACACACACACATCTACACACACACACACACATCTACACACACACACACACACACCTACACACACACACACACACACACACACACCAGCTAAATCCTCCTGAATTTGTTTCAGTTCATTTCAGCTTGTTTTGCTGCTATAATCTGACCTGAACCTGTGACAAACATAAAACCAGTTTTGTCTGTTTTGTTTATGAGGTGAAAATGACAAAGGCTCTGAAATGTTAGACAGACCAACACCATTACCCAGATCAGCACTCGTAAAGACCTTGTGTAATCCTGCCATCGCTGCTCATAAATCCTTGAATGTTACTCAGCATCACTTCATTTAGACCAGGGGTGTCAAACATGCGGCCTGGGGGCCAAAATCGGCCACACCAATGGGTCTAATCTGGGACCTGGGAGGAATTTATGAAATGCAAAAAAATAAATAAACACACAGAAGTTATTAATAATTAAGGAAGTTAAATTTATTTGACATCAATTAGGTCAAAAATGGATCAGACCATAATGATGAGAAACAATAAATAGTGAAAAATGTTCTACTTTGTTTTTGTTATTCATGATTGGATGAACTGCTCAACTGAATTGCCCCTAGAGGGACTAATAAAGTTGTTTGAATTGAATTGAATTGAAGTACAGTTCCTAGATGTAAACATTTTTATGATAGAATTTTACCATTTTTGCTCGAAAAACAGAGTAAACTTTGGAGTTGACATTATTTCTAAGGTTTTTACACTACTTTTTTATTTCTATAATTTTACTGGTGCGGCCCACTTTATATCATATTAGACTAAATGTGTCTCCTGAACTAAAATGAGTTTGACACCCCTGCTTTAGACACACCACACACTCTAACACCACGGTTCACAAACTGGGGTCCGTGGACCCCTAGGGGGACGTGGCGCATGTCCAGGGGGTATGCGAAATTATTCACGGTTTTGTTTTATTTTTGTTTTATTTTATTTAATTTTTTTTTGCTGTTTTATTTTGAAATGCGGAAGTTTTATTTTGTAGCGAGCGGGCGGAAGTAACAGCGCTGTTTGACGCCAGCTTGACTAAATTGAGACAGAGCGAGTCACAGGCTATTTTTAGCCACCCTGCAGCGAACATGGATCGATTTTTGTGTCCGCCAAGTTCCTCAAGAAGTGGTAAAAGAAATGACAATGAAAATGACAATGACAAAAACAAACGCCCTAACCCTAAAAAGAGAAAGTACATTGATAGTTATATTGAGTTTGACAAGATCATCCCTCTCATTAAGTCTCTGTCTGTCTGTCTGTCTGTCTGTCTGTCTGTCTGTCTGTCTGTCACACACACACACACACACGGTTTTGTGTGTCTTTTGTTCGGTTTATTATTTTAAAATTATTTAAAATTGTTGTTTCTGAAGTGTTCATTTATATTATAATACCTGAAAATGTGGCTGGTTTGCACAAAAGCACTATTAAAAAAGGTTATCATTGTTTCATAATAATCATTGTTGAAGTGGTTTTTAAATAATTTTCAGTATCGCAAGAATGAGGGGGGACATGGAAAAATTTCACCCCTCCAAGGGGGACCTGGGCCAAAAAAGTTTGAGAACCCCTGGTCTAACATACTGTCCCAAATGGTTGATGATGAACCTAACGGGGACCACATGTCATGGTGTTTCCAGCCTTAGCTTGTGATCACATGACTGGGACACACATTAAGGACGTCCATGTAAAACTAATCAAGTGTCCATGCGTCCTCCATGTTGTATCGGCGTCCCCTTGTCTGAGTCATTTATTTGTCCACTTGTCTTTCAGTGATTGAAACGCTCATTATTTTCCTCCTGATTTTAAACATGATAGAGAGTGAAGGCGGAGGCTGATCCACAAAAACCATGAAAGCGAAACCCGCTGCAGAGCTGATGACAAGTTCTGCAGCGAGACTGAATTTGCCTGAGAAATGAGTTTCCCTCTTTTATAATGAGACTCTTGTCAAGGTCAGTGAGAGGACTGAGGTTCAGTTTTGATGATTTGTAGATAAAACTAAGGTACCTCTTGACATGCTAACCACAGTACTTCACTAACTACAGTTTTGCTAAGTTGTATAAATATTAATGTCATTGAAAGAAGAAATTACATCTAATATTTTGATTAGTTCACCCTTATGAAACAAAAATATATGGCAATAGATTAAAAAAATCTAATCATTATATTCAAAAATATATTCCCATATATATGGAAAAGTGGTGCATATATTATCCAATATACTGTAATATATGATTTAATCATATATTAACAAATATGAACTGATATTACACTATATTTTTACAGATAGTTTTACTGAAATGCAATTTCTTTTCACATATATTGTGTAGTATAATACTAAATAAACAATTACAAATATTTAGTAATATAACAATACAGTAATCTATATATATAGAGAGAGAATTTTATTTTACGGCTGTCAAATGATTCAATTTTTTAGCAAATTAATCATAGGGTTGTTTTGGATTCATCTCAATTAATCATGATCAAAACACTTTATGCCAGTCGACTTTTATTTGTTTTTTGTACTCCAATACGTCACAAAATACACAAAAATACACTAAGAAAAACAAAAAATACTGAGGACAAAAAGACACAAAACATGCTAAAATCGAGTAAAAAATAAACTAAAAAGGCACTGAAGAATTAAAAACATTAAAAAATACTTAACATACAGAAAAAACACCAAAACATTTGATAAAATATCCAAAAATTTATGAAGAAAATATGAATATGTATGCAATTAACAGTTTCAACAAAATAACTTCAAACAAAACAAGTGTTTGACTTAATTTCGTTAAAATTTTTGATCAGATTAATGATGATGATATAATCTGTGTTAATTTTGACAGCTCTATTATACACACACACACACACACACATATATATATATATATATATATATATATATATATATATATGGTCCTCTCATTGCAGGTACTTTTACACACTTTGAATAGAAGTGGGTAAAGGATATTTTCCAGCACGATAAAGTGTTTTAATGTAGTTGTGCTTCACTTCATCTCTGACAGCCTTAACCTTGCTGACTTATTAAAAGGAAGGTGAAAAACTGTGCCCCAGAAACTGCCTCTGCCATGAATTAAGCAGTTTTCAAAAGGACCAGTCAATCACTTCTGGTTGGCTGATTCAATAAGCGTTGTGTCCCTACAGTGGTTAGCCTCACTGTTAAGACACATTTATTTTTAAAGCTTTTCCACAGAGCCAGGCGTTCCATGTTTCACACATCTAACGTCCAACTCTGTTAATGCGCTCACAGACTGTATCAGAACATTCAGATGGATTATTCCCTTTAACTTGACTAGTTTGACTTAAGCCCTCAGTTGGTTTAAAGAGCAGAGGCCACTCACAGATGTCCACCATCTCACACAGTTAAGCTCGAATATTTGAAAATAGGGCGTGTCAAACTCATTTTAGTTCAGGGGTCACATTAAGCCACGAAAATAATAACATAATATATAATATAATGTCACCTACAAATTTCCGTCTTATGTTTTAGAGCAAAAGAAAGTTAAATGATGTGATCTACTAACTGTCCTTTTAAATAAATGTGAATAACATGAATAAACCGACTCTTCTTCAGAAAACTAAATGCAATTTTAACAACATTATGTCTCAGTTTATCATTTACACGTCAATTACAACATACAGATTATTTATTAGTGTATCTACAAATACACAAAACATTTAATAACAGACAGAACATTGTTAAACTTCCGCTGGAGATACTTGGAAATGTTCACATTTTAGTGAAATAATAGTTTGTTTTATTATAAATACAGTAAATAACCTGAAAATGTTGAAATAAACAAAGAGAAAAAGGTTATTATAGGTTATTATTATAACAGTATTGTACTGATCTGACCCATTTTGATCTGTATGTGGAACCTGAAATAAAATGATCAATACTGTATATTTACTATCACTTCAATAGTTCACACATGTGTCCCAGGGGTCGTATTTGGCTGCATGTTTGACACCCCTGCTCTAGCGATGACCTTTTTTTTTTAACTGGTCGATGCTGAGTTTATTTATTTAACATAAGTGAAGTTTAACACAGGTCGTATAAAAATGTAAAAGCTGCAGACGCGCTCGCTGCTAATTTACATAAACATGATGAAAATCTGGATTTAATTCTAATACAATCACAACAGAAACATAATACATGTAACATAATACGGAGTAATAAAAATAAAATACACCACCATACCATACACTCAACAGATACTTAAGGCTTTACCACCAAACATGAATGAATGGTTGTGTCGAATTTCTTTCTATATGATCAACTGAAGGAAAACAGAAATATTAGTCACTGTGTGTGTGTGTGTGTGTGTGTGTGTGTGTGTGTGTTTCTGTGTGTGTGTGTGTGTGTGTGTATATGTATCATGTTGAATGTGAATTTCTTCCTCATTAGAGCTGTATAGGCTGCAGGTGTGTGTACTATTATATGCTTCCAGTGTGATTAATCCACCCTTTTTCACCTGCCCCCTCCCACATCACACATTCCCACAATGCAGCATGTTACCAGGTTGCGCTAAAAGGACTGACAATAGTAGCAGGTGTGCAAATATCCCTCAGACCCGTTGGACAAAGAGCTTAAATAATGGGAGTAAATAAAACTTTTATTTGAATGGACAAATAGATGTGGTGTTGGAACAACACTGCCCATGTGTTAGAGGGGGGGGGGGGGCTTTAAACCTGTTTATCACACTGTAGAACATGCATTACTTGGTCGAGAAAAGTCATTAGAATAAAAGTCTATGGTTATTCTCTACGATAAAAAGAGAAATTAACGTTAATATCTTTCATCTTCAGCAACACTTGTATAGATATAACAGCTTCAACAAAGTATAATTAGGAATGTTATTAGAAAAAGAAACTGACTTTTTTAAATGTGAGAAAATACAGCTGTATGTTGCCGAGGGAAACGGTCGAAGAGATTCCTTCTTATAGCCGAAATAATTAAATAAAATTAATAATACAAATAAACAAATTAATTAATTTAAAAATAAAAAAAAATGCATTCATTAATAATGAAAAATATTGCTAAATGAAAAATTTAAAACAATAAATAAATAAAATAAATAAAATCTATACATATAAAAGGGTAGTAAAAATACACATACATTAAAAATAAATGAATAAAAAATGTAAGTAATTAATAAAAAAATATATAAAACATCCAAATAAAAACAAAAATACATAAAACAAGAAAAGAAAAAATAAATGAGGAAAAATAATAAAATAATAAATAACTCCACATAACTGATATTCCTTTTCTTTCTGGCACCGAGCCTTGGTTTGGGTGAAATTTTCTTTTGTTGGCTTTGGGTGATTTTCTCTTGTTGGCTTTGGGTGATTTTCTCTTGTTGGTCGTTCATTTTTCAGTCTTGTTACCATAGTGACTCAGTCCAAACTGCTCAGTGTTTGTCAGGTTCTATTCAAATTAAAAAAGTTGAGCTCATTCGTCTCCTACATTAACAGAACCTGTCATGTGACTATTACGACCACGTACATTGTGACGTCGATGCTCAAACAACATATTGTGCAACTCTAGTTTTGTAGATATAATGGACAGCTTAAAAAATCCATTCTTTTTTTTTTTACATTATTCCGTCCATGCTATCCAGGTTTTTTGATTATTTTCTAAAAGCTTTTTCAAAGCGTCTGTGTCAAACATTATGTGTGTTTGTTATCATCGGGCCAGTGTTAATGTTTGAGCAGTTACTGCCATAGCAATAATACTGCTGCCTATAAACCTGCTTCGCCCCCTAAATGAGCTTTAATAATCTCATAGAATTGGAAAACTGCCATCTCACACTGGCATAGTTTGATTGCATCTTTTATGTGCATCCATTACACTGATAAATATATTGCATGTCTTTTTCTTTTTTTCTTTTTTTTTTTTTCCCCTAGCAACAATGTCCTTCGCCATAAATTGCATTCATTTCAAATGATATCAGGATCTCTGTAAAGTGCATTGATGGAAGATTGTTTTCTGTAAAGCCCCGAAGACAAATGAAACAGCTGTTTAGAGAAACATGTTTGCCCTTCATGTCTCCCTAACCTGAATCACCACATATCTTTGCACACATCAGCCTGACACAACATTTAAGTTGCACTAGAATTAAAGTGAGATAAAGCTCTTAACATTGTGTGACTTATACTCATTTACTGCCTCTTATGTGTTCACCGTAGATTAGACTGTGATATTTTTTTTTGCCACCGATGTTTAATATTTATGGAATTAACTAGTTCACTTTGCGGATTAGATATACTTTTAGTTTCAATTTAAAAGCAAGATTCTAATCATTTCCTTCGCCCAGGGTCCTAACATAAGTGCAAACGTAATAGTATATTTTCATTTTATAATAAGTGCCCAAGGACCGTCTATGGTTCTCATTTAAATGAACATTGTGCGTTCGTCAAATATCACTGCTTGAAGAGTTCCAAAGTGATAAAGATCATGCAATATGCTTTTCAGGTTCCATTCAGCAGTAGGATTAAAGGAACAATAGACACTGCCTCAGTACAAGTACAAGCACCAGCCACAAAATAAAAGCTCTGGTCCCTGAAACCTCCACCTACATCGACTTCAGTCACATTCTTGAGTCGACTTCTGATATTTTGGAAGTTGAAGTCGAGGCTCATTCGCAGCATGTCTTTGTTTACTGTGATGTGTGCGTTTTGGCGGCTCGCACGCGGCCGTGGTGCGGGATGGCAGAAGTAGAAACAAGATCAAGGGCTGCGAGGCCTCAGCGTTGGCAACGTTTCCTTCACTGGACGAACGCTGACAATTCCTACCCAACGGCGTTCCTTCCAGGCAAACGGATCGACTGAAGTTCGGCTAACACTTGACACTACAGATCATTATTAAGGAGGTAATTCTATGGTCACTTTGGTGGAATGTCATGGTAATAATGCCTTTGTAATCACTTATTACAAGTCGCTAGTAAGGTGGTAATTCTTTGTGATAATAATCCGAAAACTTAAAGCGGAAGAAAAGTTTCTACAAATGCTATGAAACCATGTTTTTATTTGGGCTGAATAATTGTTTGTGTTCTACCTTAAAACACTGAAGCATCTGAAACCCATGGAGACATGTCTGTAAAATATTCAGTTTGTAACCATGGTAACCAATAACAGTTAGCTATAGCCTGTTCAAGTTAGCTATTATGTATCAAGTGGACTTAGCTAGCAGTAGCAGCTATGTTAGCATACAGTAAGCTATTGTGTTAAAGACAGGTGGAACAACAGGAATATTTCATACAATTTCAGTGTCTTGTCACAAATTACATTAAAATTATCATAGAATTAACACTTTATTAGCCATCAGTTACTGGTAATAAGCAGTTACAAAGGCATTATTACCATGAATTATCATGGAATTATCACCTTATTAACAATCAGTTACTGGTAATAAGTAGTTATAAACAATTATTATCATGAAATTACATCAAAATTACTATAAAAGTACTACCTTATTCGCGATCCGCAATGCAAAGTGTTACCGAAGTTCCTCATCTTTTGTCTGTTTTTCATGTGGCTCATCAGGAAAAAATTATATCCGTCTATCTTTTTTTTTTTTTTTTTTTTTAAAAAGGGCTTCGTTACATTTGTGACTTCCCGCTGATGAACGAGACGAAAAAAAAAGCCAAATGATTAAACTGTTTCAAAGGCATTACAGGCAGCTGATTAAAGTGTTAGGTCGGAGTTAGCCAAGGTTAACCGTCCATAATGAAACACATTTTGAAAATAATGATACGCTGCATGGTTTTTATGAAAGCTTGTGGCTGCTCAGCTCAGCAGTGGTGACCTTCAGCAGTTCCACAAGCTAATCGCAGTGATCCCACAGCACCCCTGTAGTTTTGAGACTCCATTACCTTCTGATATGCATCTCGGAGAGAACAGACTTCGCACAAGGTCTGCCTCTGAAAACCACTGCCTGTATCACTGAGGTGGCCGACCATCACAGTGTTCAGCACATGGCATGAGATATATGCCTTAAACTGCTGCTTTGAATTTGCAGAAGGTGGATATGTAGCGCAGCAGGACCAGAGAAAGTGCTCGTAAAAGACTTGTTCTTAATAAGAAAAGTGAAGGACTTTGTGTTGACCAGAGCAGCTGTATTGTATTTGTAACAGGCCTGCTGAACAATATTACATCACGTCTGAGTATTTGTCATGTGTTATTGAAGAGCATGTGGCCTTGCGATTAAAAACAGCTGCATATTGTGCACCTGGGTAGTTTGGACGATACTCCTGCCAGTGCTTTATATTGGATATTGGCAGCTGTCCATACTGCTGTTGTCCATCCAAGAACCAATACCTTATAGACGAACCTAAACAACAATATTAGCTTTGGCTACGTAGCATGCCTTTGGGGTGTGAACAGCCTTTGGGGGTTTGTCAACAAATATAGCAGTGCATGTGCTAGGACTTGACCCCTTAACACCTACTGTCGCAAATATGCAACGTACCAAAAAAAAAAAAAAAGTGAAATTAATTTTCTCTACTGAATTGAACCCATAAAGACCTAGTGTGACATTTGTGGTAATTCTAAAATGATTTTTCCTCTTTATTTAACTGTTCTTTATTAATTTTTTCAATGAATTAAAAAAAAAAACAAGTTATTTCGAAGATTTAACAACTAAACAAAACAATGAACAAACATCTATCTATCTATCTATCTATCTATCTATCTATCTATCTATCTATCTATCTATCTATCTATCTATCTATCTATCTATCTATCTATCTATCTATCTATCTATCTATCTATCTATCTATCTATCTATCTATCTATCTATCTATCTATCTATCTATATACAAACTTATATTTTTGTTAAATTATACTTAGATTTAAATTAAGGCATTAAAGGGTTAAGATGATGAAACGTAATTAATATTTGTTTGTTAAATCTGACAATAATCATTAATATTTACTCAGAATATTTCTATGTTATGTATTTTTTACCTGATTGTGATGATGGTAAACAGAGGAGAATGTTTTTGAGTAAATTTTACATGATTCTCATGATAATAATAATAATAATAATAATGGATTAGATTTATATCGTGTTTTTCAAGGCACCCAGAGCGCTTCACATTAGTGATCCATTATTCATTCACTCTCACATGCTCATGAGTAAGTTTTACTCAAGGTACCAGTATTATATTTATTTTTTAAAAAGTGAATTCAATTTGTTACAAATATCTTCTTCAATCTTATGAGTCATTTTGTTCAGTGACTGGTTATGCAGATTAATTAAGTTAATTTTCATAGTTTTTACTGATTCCCTTCAAAATTAATATTGAAATTAACAATTTCTTTATAATTAATTTGTTTGTCTTTTTCATTCATTTATTCATTTAGTTATTTTTAATCATTAATCTTATTTCATTTACAGGAAGGATGACGCTTAAACGAATGTTCTGTGTCGACCGTTAATCTATTTGACCTCAGATCGCAATATATATATCGCACGGTTAAAAAAAACCTAAAAATCGCAATGTCAGTTTTTTTCTAATATGGTTCAGTAATCTTCATATATATACATTTTCAGTAGAATGCACTGGTAACAGGAGCTAATGAACAAATAAGAATAATTGCCTGTTTCTTTCATTCACCACCAGAGTCTCATATCATCCAAGCTTCAAGCAGAAACAACAAAGTAGTACATAAATCAAAGTAGTTTCCTCTGCCAAGCCAGAACCCCCTGGGAGGTACCTTGGTGCTTAATTAAAATCTAGAAGGATCATGTTTTAAGTGTAGGTGAGCGAGCACTGAATAACAATGACAAATCATGCCCTGGAGCATTAGTGCTGTGTTTTGGAAAAGAATAACTGCACCCCCCCCCCCCTTTTTTTTTTTTTTTTTTGTCTTTTCAGTCCAAAATAAATGAGATTTATTGTGAAAGAAAACTGATTTCAGTGTGGCACCAGGGTTATGGTTAATTCAGCTTTCTTGGCTCCAGAACCTGCCAAAACCAGGACTGACATATTAATCTCATAATTAGCCTTATAGTGTTATAATGAACTGCTCTTTATTAGACATTATTGGAAGGCTTACCCCTTTCAGCACTGTTTATCATCTCTTTGTGAAATTTGCCATCACTCAGAATAATAGTTTTTAAGGAAATGTCGTAAGTCACGCCTCGAGAAAATGACGTTTCAATGGAAAAATGTCACCCTAACAAATGAATGTGGAAAAAAAAAAAAAAAGTTCCCATATGTGTTGCACAAAATAAATGATGTCAATGAGACAATACATTTAAGCCGTTGTGTACTATTTAAGAGAAATATTAGCAGCATGTGTTAAACATAAGGCCCGGGGGCCAAATCCGCTACGCCAACAGGGTCCGATCTGGCCCGTAGGAAGAATAACAATGAAGATATTAACGATGTGAAAATGATTTTAATTTAGCTTCTACATACCGAATAATTAAATCTCAATTGGGTCAGAGCAGTAAAATATGATCATAATTACTTAGAAATAATGAAAACTGCAGATTTTAATGTAAAAAAAGTCAAATTACATGAAAATCTTTATATTAACAAACCATATTTTTACAAAAACTTAAATAAATATGAACCAGCTGAACTATCTGTAAGTGTTATTTTATAAATATTCTGCCTGTTACTTAATGTTTAGTGTTTTTGTAACTGAGATGTCGGTTGTTCTGCACATGTGCAAATGACAAACTGATAAACTGAGGCAGAAAATGGTTCAAATGTCGTTTGTTTTTCTTAACACATGTGACGTTGTTGATGTTCTTCACATTTTAGGAGAAACTTTATAGATGTAAAGATAATTAGAATTGAATTTTCTTCTTTTCTTTATTTATATTTTACTGGTTTGGTCCTTTTCAGATCATATTGGACTGAATGTGGAACTGAACTGATGTAATGTAGTGACTTTTATATATTTTCAGGTTTGGGACGTTAGAATTTAGGCTGTGATTGTCTTCTGTTTATGTTTGTAGATGTGAGTTGTGCCCAGACTGAGTAAAACCACAGACAGTAGAATCATCAGATGAAACTTTAAGCAACTTCACATTTTCTGGGGTTTTAGGAAATGTCACAAGTCACCCTGAAAGAAACACGTGGCCTTGGGGCCCCAATCTGGCCCGCCTAAGGGTCCAATCCGGTCCTTTGGATAAATTCATGAAATGAAAAAAATGACACTAAGATATAAATAATTTTAATTCATGATCCACATTCAGACCAATTCAGTCTCATAATAACCTATATATATATATTCACAAGTAGAAAAATAAATCTCTCTGTAAATTAAAATTTTTTTCATCCAGTGACACTAAAACAAAATATAATTTCACCAAAAAATCTCAATCATCAGAATAAATATGAAATATTGGAAAAGTACAATTTTAATAATAATATTCCACCTATTATTAAATATTCTGTGTATCTGTAGATACACTGTCAGTTAGAATGTATGTGTGTAAATAATAAATTAAAGTCTAATATTGTTTGTTTTCATCATGTCATTTTACTTTTTTTTCGCTCTGAACCAGACAGTTTGGAGTTGAAATTATTTATATATTATTAGGTTTTTTTTTTTTTTTTTTTACTGGTTCGGCTTCACTTCAGATCAAATTTAGCTGAATGGACTAAAATTAATTTGACACCCCTGCATGAACAAATGAATGTGGGTCACACAAAATAAATGAGGTTAATGGGACAATGTGTTTCAGCCATTGTATAATATTTAAAAGAAATATTAGCAGCATTTAATGTCGTGAGGTTTGTCATTTCTGTATATTTTTAGATTTCAGATTTCTGTTTGTTTATTTATTTGTTTATTAAGTTTCCCATTAGCATCTGCAGAGCATCTGCTATTCTTCCTGGGGCCCATGTACATGGAAATAATAAAATAATATAGACTTAGACATAAAACAACACAAACAATCAACCAGATAGAAATTATGCCTGTATATATTTTCATTTATTTTATTATTTTTGGTCTTATTGTAATGTGTATTTATCTGTTTTAATCTGATTTAATCTGTTTTTAGCTTTTTTTTTTTAATCTGTTATTTTATCTATCTGTTTTTATGTATATATTTGGACAAGTGTCTGGCAAATAAACTGAATTTAAATTTAAATTTAATTACGAAACCATTTGCAGTATCCCTTAACAACCTGACATAAACAACACAACTACAGAATAACTAGACACCATTAGACAACTGGACACCACAACACAAAATAACTAGACAAGAAGAGCTCCAACCATGTCTGTGATTGTCTGTGTGTCTTTATATTTGTAGATATGAGTCGTTACGTATAAAAACACAGCCAGTGTTCTCAGCTTTAACCACAATAGAATCATCAGATGAAACTCAAAACCAGTTCACATTTTCGGGGGGGGGGTTGGTCCTACATAATAGTTTCTGCCAGCGTCATTATTCTGACGTACACAGGCTCTGAGGAGAAGCTAAAAAAAGAAAAGTACATTAAAAAGAGAATGTGTGTAGTTATCAGCAGAAAAAAAAAAAAAAAACTCTCCCAAGTCAAATCCGCTCAATTACAGAAGCTCTGGAGAGCGATCCCCAGAAGCCCTTCCATTGGCTAATCAGTCACAGCAAATTGCATTGGTGAATATTTCAGACTCGACAGATTTGAATAAAGACATCATGATTATTTCACTGTTGTAAAATATCCTGGAATAATTCTACAGCTGGAAGAAGAACATCAGCAACTTCGACCAAAACTATCAAAGCAATGGTTCAGTCTGGGATAAAAAAAAAAACCACTTGTACTTTTACATATTCTGAACAAATTTAGATGCGGTGCCACTAAAGATGATTAAAAAAATAAAAGTGGTCGCACGTACAGTTTAGTATTTTCATAATTTTATGATGTTAATGGTTTTGTATTTAATCTGTAGGTGATTAAATGATCACATTTTCTACTTTAGAATGAAACACTATTATTACATTAGCAAATTATTTGGCTGATATTATGTATTAATGAGAAGCTAATCCTAAAAATACATAAATAAATCACAGCACATATATAAATGGATCATTTTTGAATATCCCAGAATTGTTAACGACAATGTGTGACTCAGCTTTGGCTCATTTTTTACTGAATCATCAATCATATATGTGGAGAGAAATGTGTTTTCTACTTTATTGAGCATTTGTTTATACTATACTAACATAATATATACAGGCGGTCCCCATAAGTCTCCATACAGAGGAAAAATAAACATTTCTTGACATAAATCATTTTTATTTCTATAATATGACATTTCAATCCTTCTTTATTCAAATGTATTCTTTGGGTTATCTGAAATATAAAGAAATACACGTATGGATGTTAATATGTCCCTATGGATGAAGACTTATGGGGACACCCTGGGTGTGTATATGTACATGAACAGGGTGTGATTTATCAAAAACCAGATGGGGGGGGGTACTTTTTTCCCCCACAGAAATAGCTTTCATTGGACGTTATGTTCTGTGTACGTGGTGGTACCAGGAAGTGGAACCTGAATAACGGGGCGTCTCATATCTACTGTCTGTTTTTTTTTTTACATTTTAATCAAAATAAGTGATGAAAAACTGCCCCTGTTTTTATTTTCCCCAATTAATGGTAAAGAATTTCCCAGAATGCACCTGTCCTCTGCTGATCTGTACCGCTGGACTGGCAGATATTTACCTCCTTAAATGTGTGTTTATACCGTAATAATAACCCATAGACCACAGAACCCTAGAGGGAGGGGGGCAAATCACACACACACACACACACACACACATATATATATATATATATATATATAGTTGCTTTTCTACAGATTTGAACAGTTGGTTCGGTCCGCCGCTGGACTAGAGGGAAAAGTGGAGCGGGAACAAAGCAAACACAAGGGCTGTCAGTCAATGTGAGAAGCTAATTGGGTCGATCTCTTTAGTGAAGATGAATGAACAGATTAACTCTCCCTATGTGTCCAGTGAATCTCCCCCTCTGGCTCCAGGTAAATTAGCTGATGACAAGTTGACAGTGGGAATTCTCTTTCTCACACTAACTTAAAGCTGCAGTCACTATTTCAACATAAGGTTCGTTGAATTCACACATTCTGCCTTTGAACGTCTGTTTATATATTGATTAATTGGATTAGTGACATTTGTATTTGAGGGTTTAGTCATTTAAACCACCTATCTGACACGGGGATTCCAATTACCTGTATTTTCCAGCTAAAGAGGTTAGATTATGTCTGTAAAAACCTATAAATGCTTCAGTCTGTGTTTTCTAACCTTGAGCTGCTTGTCTGGAATTAAAATGGAGTTGCTTGAAACTTCTAGTAATTGATACAAATAAAAAAAATTCAGTTCAATTTATTTATTTCTCAGCACAAGAGACAAAAGAAATGAATTAGTAATAAGTAATCTAAATAAATAAGTCACCACATTCAACCAGATAAAAATGAGTTAAAAGAATAATACATTAAAAATACATAAGTTAAATAAAATAAGCAAACATAAAAAACAACAACGTAGTGATAAAAAAATCTATGTTGAGCTGAGAGAAGCAATCTGAAAACAATAAAGATAAAACAAAGTGTCTGAAACTGAAGCACGGTGGTTGTGTTTATCTGTCAAATGTTCACTGTGGTCAGTTTCAGATGCTGCAGCTCTTTTAAAATTAGATTTTACTTTAGTTCAAGATGAAGCAAATTCCCAAATGTGGGGTCAAAGTACTTCTATACTATACTATACTATACTATACTAATACTATACTGTACTGTACTGTACTATACTATACTAATACTATACTGTACTCTACTATACTGTACTAATACTGTACTGTACTATACTAATACTATACTATACTAATACTATACTGTACTATACTATACTGTACTAATACTATACTGTACTGTACTATACTAATACTGTACTGTACTATACTATACTATACTATACTGTACTAATACTATACTAATACTATACTGTACTATACTGTACTATACTATACTATACTATACTGTACTGTACTAATACTATAGTGTACTATACTATACTAATACTGTACTGTACTGTACTATACTGTACTAATACTATACTGTACTGTACTATACTAATACTGTACTGTACTATACTATACTATACTATACTGTACTATACTATACTATACTATACTATACTAATACTGTACTAATACTGTACTGTACTAATACTATACTATACTGTACTAATACTATATTATACTAATACTGTACTGTATTATATATGGACAGACTGAACAAACAATATATCAAACTGATGTATATATGAGAGGACGTATGAATCTAGTATAATAACAAAACAAAGAACATGGTCTATGTAAGCGATAATGTACATGTGTTACTATCAGAGAAATATTTCTTGATTCTACAGTTATTACATCTTATTCCTGCTACTACTCTAACAGACTGGATAAAACAGCCGTTACAACGTAGTGAATATTTACTTTCAAAGTGGCCGAACTACCTGCGGAGTGATACGGTACAATCAATCTAAAGTGACAAAAGTCATTGCCATTGGCAGCGGGCGGTTATTGAAAAAAATCCGTCCACAGAATGCTGGGAACCTCAATTCAAAGTGAATGGAAGCTGTCGGAACATTCTAGAGGGAAGTAGAATAAATAAGTGAATATTTAGTTAGATTGTAGAAAAATGTATAAAATAGGACATTATTGTAATAAATTAAAATAAAGTGTCCTGATCAGGATTATTTTATTATATCTGTTATTAAAGACTGTACTTGTAGTACATTTAAAGTGAATATAATTATACTTATAGTTGATTAAATAGATCAGATTGTGTGAGGTAACTTCTAAAAATGTATATTTAAATGGTTTGTACCATTAACACAAAGCATGTGTTTATGGTAAATAGACATAAAAAAAAAGTATTAAAGCAGAGGAAGCAGAAATTATTTGATTATTTGTTTGTAAAAAGGTTATGAGTTTTACTTCTTCTCACTGATTTTAGAGTTCAAACAAAAGTTTATTTTTACCATGTTGGTTTGTTTGGATGATTTCGTGTGCTCCAAATAGAATAGAATAACTTTATTGATCCCACTATTGGAAAATCACTGAATATTTGGCTGGTGTGATGAAACACATCCTTGTTTTTCCACATGTGCATTTGGCAGCAGGACACCAGGGTGTCATCTCTGCTGTAAATGCTGGTGAAGAACTGGAGAAGTGGGTCAAACATGAGTGAAATGAAGACAAATGAAGAGTGTTTGGAAAACATGTTCACACCAAGGTCTAAGAGCAGAGCTGTGGCTCTGGTTTATTTTAGCTGAGAAACTCACAGCATGCTCCCAAAATAGAGGTCAAGGCTCAAATACAGAAAGTGTCACTGACCCCTTTTTTTTTTTTTTGCTGAGATGAATCTGTGCTCAGAGGAGGAAATCAATATAGCCTTAAGGGGACTGTATAATTATTAGAAAAAATAAAAAGACTCAACTGTAGCTTCTTATTGTTTCTATTGATGCTTTAGTTGGATGCTCATCAGACTGCCTTGGATCAAAAATAAACAGTTTTTTACTTGAAAACTTAGAGTAACATTAAAAACCTACAAATATATCATGAGTCAAATGAAGAGAGCATGGGGAGAGGGGTTAGAAAACTATTACACTCCAGTCTCCTTTTTGATTCCTACTGTAAATTAATATTTAGAGATAAATAACACAATAAAAAAATGATAAAATAATATACAAATAATTAAATTAATTCATAAAAAATTACAATAAATAAAAAAATAATAACAAATGTAAACAAAAAAATAAATACATGCAAATGAATAAAAATAAATACATATATTTAAAAAATAAATGAATACATTTTAAAATTTTATTAAAATATATACAAATAAATAAAGTACAATACAATACCATGTGACTACTGCTCACGTGTACATTTTAATTGTGATCCTCAAACAATAGACTGTGTAGCTGTAATTAAAATACAATAAAACATAAAAACTTATCAGTCACAGTAGTCTTTCAGGTTTGGCAGCTGTAGTCGTTAATAATCCACATTTAAATAGTTTTATTTTTATTATTGTTTGTATTTCATTACCCTTCCACTGACACATTGTCATCATCATAAAAACTATTTTATTTGAACTTAGAAAACGTGACCACAGTTGTAACTTACCTTCCTCCACTTCACAGACCTCCAGGTTTCTACAACTCTTTGATCTCAAACCCCATCGTTTCACACAGAGGAGAGGAATCTTTTTTTTTTTTTTTTTTTGCTTTTACGACTAAAAGTGTCGCGTGTCTTTGTTCCTGAATCTCTTTAAATGTCAGCGCAATGATATGGAATCGAAGTTGAAGCTTAGTGTTTGTAATTATTCAAAGCTGGTATCTTAATCTCACATTTCTTTTTTTTGAAGTAGAAAATGTTAAAGTGACATTTTGAGTTTAAATACTGTTAAAAAACATTAGTGAAGCACTTAGCCTGATGGCTCCCGTCACAAGAAAAACAATGTGTGCAGCTCAGCAGCCGTCAGGTTTTGCTAATGACGTCCTGCTGTGCTGTCAATCCTGCAGATGAACGGACAATAGTATGGCAAGAAGAAAAAGCCTGGAATCGCTAATTGCTTTTTCTGCTCAGTCGTTCTGTAACTACTACTGTAAGAGCTCACAGATGTCTTTTCCAGATGCTGTTTCATTATGAAGCACAAACACATTACAGGAGCGACGCACTGGCTTTTTTTTTTATGTTCTGCATCAACCCATGATGGTTATAGATGCGTTATTACAACCGCAGCTGCCCTCTTTACATGGGACTATTTATTCCTCTTTAATGCCGAATAAAAGTTAATTACACTTTTTCCACAAAGGTTTGATTTGATTTATTTGAACATTAACCCTTTAAACTTCCAAGGGTCCACATATAGGACGGAAGTAGTCACTCCAAAATGTTAATTAAACCACCCAAACCTGACCCAATGTCACATGACCTAATGTAGTTTGATGGAGATTCTCTCACATCAGAAGATATAAACACTGTCAGATCAAATATCCACAGCAGCTACAATCACTCAGTTGTTAAAACTACAGCTGATCTGAACCTTTATGTTTCATAATTATCCACAGAGGAACCATAGTCCAACAAAAACACAGTCATAGTCCAACAAAAACATCCAAAACAAACAAACAAATAGTCCATATGTGACCCACCACCAGTAAACCAGGCATAAGTGTGTGTAAATCCAAACAGAGTTATCTGTGTATCTTGGTAGAGTGGAAACTAAGGTTTAAGATGGTGAAAAAATTATGTTTCTATCACAAGTAGAACCAAAGTTATGGTCATTTTAATATCCACATTTGGACATATTTTGCAATTTGCATATTTTTAGATATTGTCCGTTAAAGTTTTGGACTGTTTTGGGGTAGGAAGTCCTTAGCAACGCATAATAATTTGTATCCGATTGACACAAATTGTTGACAGATGTTAAAGGACACTCTGATGGACATGTCACAGAAGTTTTATATATTATAATAATAGGACAGAAGTGTGACGTATTATAATCATTTGGCTTACACCATTGGACAGAACATTCAATATAAGCTTTTACCTCGTACCAAACACTTGGGTGTTTACCCACGGAACGGAGATCGTTTTGTTCGGCGAAAAGAGGTGGAAGTCGTCTTTGTCTTTGCTCAGCAATACCTGAACTTTTGTCACCGCTTAAATAATTGACTCAATAAACACCTTTATTGATTGGATTTCAATGTAATGACCACAGGAAGTGAACATAGAGGTGTTAAGGTACCGCTTTTTGATAAGGTGTAAACACTAATAACAAATCACCTTCCAGCCTAAATTTGGCTGTAGCTCTGAACGGCTCAGCACGACTTATGCCTGGTTTCGTGGTGGCGGGTCACATATATAGTTCACAACACATAAAACATCAATAAATATCCACAAATGTTTGATCTATTGCATCATTTAACAGGCCCCGCCTCTAATGTCCCAGTTTTAATATTGATATTTTCATTTATAATATAATCAAACACCAGCTGCATGTTATTAAAATGGTCCAAGAACAACATTGAATTTACTTTATTAAGAAATGTAGCTGAAATTAAGCAGAAGTTTAAAGGGTAAAGAAACACAAACATGTGGGTGAACGTTAACCCTTCTATAAACCCAGCTTTTCTAACCAAAATCCCCTCTCTCCAAAAGAAAAAAATCGATTGGCTGTCGATCAGCATTTGCCAATATTGTCTAAAAATAACCTGATCGATGATCGGAAAAACATGCCGATAAAAAAGCTGATCACATGACCACTACTAGATGATTATGGAGCATTTTTCAAACTGTCAAACTCGTTATAGAACAGGTGTGTCTGGTTTGTATCTAGTTTGAAAATATAGTCTAAAAGTTTTATTTCTATAAACAACGCACCCTCTGACAAAGGAAACGTATGAAATTTAAAACTCATTCCGTGATCGACAATCGACAGATTACCTTTTTTTGGGTGATTGGGCCAAAAAAAGCTGATCAGTGGATCAATATAATATTTAATAAATATATGTGATTCATATTCACTCTTTCTTCTTCTTTCTCTCTCTCTCTCTTTTTCTGTCTTTCTTTCTTTCTCTCTTTCTTTCTTTTTCTGTCTCTCTCTATTTCATTCTCTCTCTCTCTCTCTTTCTGTCTTTCTTTCTTTCTTTCTTTCTTTGTCTCTCTCTCTATTTCATTCTCTCTCTCTCTCTCTTTTCATTCTCTCTCTCTCTGTCTTTCTTTCATTCTCTCTCTCTCTCTCTCTCTCTATTTCATTCTCTCTCTCTCTCTCTCTCTCTTTTTTCATTCTCTCTCTGTCTTTCTTTCATTCTCTCTCTCTCTCTCTCTCTCTCTCTCTCTCTCTCTCTCTGTCTTTCTTTCATTCTTTCTCTCTCTCTCTCTTTCTTTCTCTCTCTTTCATTCTTTCTCTCTCTCTCTCGCTCTCTCTCGCTCTCTCTCGCTCTCTCTCGCTCTCTCTCGCTCTCTCTCTCTCTCTCTCTCTCTCTCTCTCTCTCTCTCTCTCTCTCTCTCTCTCTCTCTCTCTCTCTCTCTCTCTTACATAATGTCTTATTAATGTCTTATTACCACCCCAGTGGGAGGTAAAAGCCACGCGCTGAAACGGCCCACAAGTCCAACGTCCATATCTGTGCATTTTCATTATTTCACTTAATTTGCTCCAGTCATTCCCTTAATTTCTGCCAACTTGTTGATTGTCAGTTTGGAGACTCATTTCTGGAGAGGAGCCCGACAGCGTTTGCAGCCGGACCTCTGTCAGTAGCGCCAAGCAACACAGCCACAAATTGGAATGTGGTACAGCTCTGGGAAAGCAGCCAAGATTTAAATTAGACAATAACCTCTGCTCTCTCTATATTGCCTCTCTTTTCCAGCTGCAGGCCGAGCTATTTGTTTAATACAGTCAGCCCTGTAGTATATAATAGACTGATATATGAGTCGCCGCTCAGCAGTTTGTGTTTTTCAGATTTATAGAGATTGAACAACTGGTCGGTGGGTTTGTGCTTACTGTGGGCTTATGGGAAGAATAACAGAGAAGAGGCAGGTTGCACAGTCTGGAAAGTATAGTTCAAGTATAAACAAGAAATATATTCTATTAGTCTTGTAAGTTTTCATAAATAACTAAAAGTTAAATGAGCATAGACTAAACATTTAAGATGTGTTGCATACTTTTTTGGCAGAACATTTTTTTTTTTTGCACTATTTCCAAGTTTGCACAATCGCTGTAAAGATCGGAGTTAGCCACCGTGGTTGGTTTGTTTTACACTGTTATCGTCGGATTAAATATAAGTTGAGTTTAACTAATCCATATGAAGAACGCCAGATGTCTTCTTGCTTATTACCACTTCCGTGATAAGAAATGAGGGATTGCGTAAAAGCTCTTTAGTACTTACATTCCCCAAAGCTGGTAATAAAGACAGTCTCTGCTATCTATGTCACATAGGAAAGAGAAAACTGCATCTGTTCTACTGAGCAATAAGTGAAGACTCTACTCCCAGCAGCTTTATGTGGTTCATGTTTCAGAGATCATCTGAAAAACCCAGAGAAGTAGCACGACGTGGCTCCGCCCACAACAAAACCTGGTTGATGGTTTGAAGGGTTCTACATCCTCTAAAGGCAAAATGTCATAGTTAGCTTGTGGCATATATTTGGAACTTAGGTCAAATTTTGCAGTGCTGGGAGTACATGGCAGGTGCTGTTATTGACCACCACAACAGAAGGGGGGGGGGGGGGTCATGAACTCACTAGGGTTGTGGTCAGGATGGTGGGTGGAGTTTTTATCTTCTGATTATGGAGGAAGAGAAGGTCATTCAACAACAATGGACGTTGATCGAGATGCAGCTGATAAATCTAGAAATGGAAGTTGGCAGAAAGGTGAAGGAAACGTCGTAGAAGATGGTCTGTACGCCCTTTGAATATCAGAAAAGACGGAAAAGTAGGGAAGCGGAAGTGTGAGTAGAGCAGATGTAGAATGGACCAATCAGAGGCCTCTTTTCTTGTCTTTCCTTTGACAAACAGTCAAACAGATTAGTGGTTGACACAGACCATGTGTGTCCGTCCATCATTAAAGCAGTGGTTCAGTCACAGCAGTTTTTCTAACTTTACGTTATATGGGTCAAAATGATTGAAGTTAAAGTTTATTGATAAAATCCCAGTAAAATGTCTCCTGAACACTTCTAACTATGAGTGTTTGTTAAATTCATAGCGTAACTTCTTCAAATCATGTCTTTTAGGAAGAACAACAACTGACTCTGACAGTAATTAAGTCTAAAACTAAGACAAATCGACTCCAAACACGACTTTCCTTGGCGCTGGCGTTAGGTATTTCCCCGTCATGTTTGGTACCGTTGGAAAGATGGGGATTCCCTCTAGACAACCCTTAAATAGAAATCTACAGAATTATAGATTTGAACCAATGGGAGGCCTCAGAACAAAGCCTTCTGCACTAAACTAAAGCCCTTGTTGCTATGGCGATGTTGAAAAACAGCCTCTGATTGGTTGAATTAGTGTCACACAAACATTTTAATAAACTTTAAGATAAATATAAAATATGAATTTATGAAATTTAACCCAATTGACTGGTTTTGTGCTGGAGGGTCACATATGTGTGTTTCTATGTCATTCTTCTTGTAGCCAAGATAATGAAATAAAATTAATAATTACAAATAAATGAATTAATAAAATGTAAAAATGAATAGGCACACGTACATCACATGTCGATGCTCAAACATATGTTGTGCAGCTCTAGTTGGTACCATCGTTTCTTCAGAGCAGTTCAGGTTAAACGGCGTTGACATGGCACGTTGGTAGAAAGTGAGACGACTCCACCAATGCCAACACATCGGTGGAGTCGTCTCATGTTGCTTCCTGAAGAGCTTCAGCAGCACATGCAACAGCAGCCATTGTGAGAAAGCTACACCATGTTTGGGAGGCCCTCTCCATCGCCTAAGCTCCTTTGTGGCTGAGGGCCAATGGCTTTGCACCCCGCCAGATCAAAGATGGCACCCCATTTAGCTTGGGCTTTCTTTTAGGATTTGCTCTTGAGATTACAGAGCAGACTCAACAGCTAAAAAAAACAGGATGTTGGATGTTGACCCGCATAGTATTGAGAGTACTATGATCAGGCATTGGGTCCATTATGATAAATACTTAGACCATCTTTGTTTTGGCAGCATTTGAGAGAGAGAGAGAGAGAGAGAGAGAGAGAGAGAGAGAGAGAGAGAGAGAGAGAGAGAGAGAGACCACGGTGTGCAGCTCTGTGTATTTAAGTGTCTTGGGTGTTGATTTATTACAAAAGCACGTTAATAATGTGTTATTGAAAAGCTGTTTTAAGTGTTGCCTAAGTCAGGGGTGTTAAAGTCATTTTAGTTCAATTCAGTTAATTTAATCAGAAGTGGGTCAGACCAGTCAAATAAAAAGATAAAAATGTATAAAAAAAATAATCAACCCTTAACTGTTGTCCATGTTTTAGAGCAAAAAATAAATTAATTCACATCATGAAAATGTTTACATTTGAAAACAACAAATAAACTGAAATAAATGTGTCATTTAAACATGATTAAGCTTTAGTTTGTCATTTACATGTGTGTATTATAGTTTAGAAATACACAAAGCATTTAGTAATAGGTACAATATTATTAAAATTCTACTTAATTCTCTTAAAACATTTCAGGTTTTTCATATTTGTTCTGGTTATTCAGATTGTTTTGCCCCTACTCATGAAACACCACATAATAATAATAATAATAATAATAAACTTTTCAAGTGCTGTACAAAAGAAAAAGAGGCATAAAACACATAAAATATCAAAAAAAGTCATAAAACAACAAGACATAAAACATGCAGTAAAACCAGGAAACAACATAAAAATAAACACAGACCTACAACCATAAAAACAACAATTCAAACAAAGGTCCACAGTGGTCCAGTCTCCTACAGACCCTTTTTATTACCAATAACCAATTACCCTGTACCCATCATGCAATGCGGCAAACATGGTTTTCACAACTTTGTAGGATGTAGGGATAAACCTTTCAGTTTGGTGGGTGTCAGGAGGCGACAGTATATTCATATTTTCACATGTGGACTTATTACAACTATGTGTCAGTGTCATTTCAACTCTCGGTGTGAACTCATTGAGTGTCAGTTCTGTTCAGCTCCATACTGCCACAGGTTTTGTACATTTTTACCCATAAAACAGTATTCCCTCGTGTTCACACAAAATGAACTTTTAGTCTGTACCAAACCATCACACACACAAACAGTCACATGGTGTCATTTACCTGCACCGACGGTCTGCGCTGGATTCAGAGAGATGTGGGGATGAATCTGACACCTCATCCACTGCCAGACAAACTCTTGTGTCGGTTTTAGCTGCTTGTATTTTGATCTGCTCGATTTCATCTTCCGCTTCAGCATTTTCTCTCTCACTCTCTCAACTCGACAACTTCTTCGAGGCACGAATTGACGGTTGCCTTTTATTGGAAAATACAACTTCTGCACCGACTGGGACAAAAGTACATTGACCACAGTCTGAAATTCATATATATATATACACACACACACATGTCAGTCAATGAGATGTTTTCTTAACACTGGAAATTATTTAAATTAGTGTCAATTCATCCAAAGGGCTGGACCGGACCCTTGTAGCGGCCCAGATTTGGCCCTCGGGCCGCCTGTTTGACACCCCTGGCTGAAGTCTTTGACGGCATGTGTTTAAACATGCTTCTTGTTAAAAAAAATGAGTGGATTTTAAGAGCGGTTCAGTGTGAGATAGAAGTTTACTTTTGTGTGACTGACAGTTTTTGTGGCTGAACTAATGTGTGAGCTAATGCAGTAAACCCAACTAATCTCATTCTCAAATACTTAAAAAGAAATGCAAAGATCTTACAAATTCGGTTTCACCCTGGTCTATTTGTGGCTGTTATCGCTCTTGTACACTGTGTCTGTGCTG
The DNA here is from genome assembly GCA_020466265.1 of Siphamia tubifer. Classification (NCBI taxonomy): domain Eukaryota; kingdom Metazoa; phylum Chordata; class Actinopteri; order Kurtiformes; family Apogonidae; genus Siphamia; species Siphamia tubifer. The sequence continues at coordinate 57,193,653 of CM035785.1, read as the reverse complement.
AATATAAATTTAGCCCCGAGGAATATGCTGAACGCACAAACTATAGCTTGCCTTTTACTGTCTTTCAACACTGCCATAATGACATGGGAAGCTTGGAAAAACACATTTGCTGAGCTGTGAAATCGCTTAAAGTTTTTCCCTTTATTTTCATAGTTAAGCTTGTGATTTTGGTTGGATATGCAAACTTACTTTCATGGCCTCAAACAGACTCACAGTGTTTCTCGACCTCTGTGGAGTCATTTAAAGAATGGAGGTTTAGCTTTACTTATGCCAAACGTCACCTACGGTACATTCTGCATTTCATTCATTACATCCAGCGCTCGACTTAAACACTAAATCGTTGTCAGTAGAACCGTCTTGTCTGGTTAGGGTTTGACACCTGATGAAGGGCTGTCAAATGATTAAAATCTTGCGTGTTTTTTTACTCAAATTTCCCACAAAAAATAAACAAAAATGCAAAGAAAAAAATATATAAAAAAATCCAAAATAAAAAATGACACGAAAATTCACCAAATTTTTTTTTTATTCAAAACGTACTGAAAAACTCTTCTAAAATACAGAAAAAGTACTCCAAAAATGTGATAAAATATCTAAAAACATGCAGAAATCTGAATATATATATATATATATATATATATATATATATATATATATATGCCATCAACATGTTTATTCAATAATTTCAACAAAACAACTTGACAACTGTTCCATTTAGTTGCATAAAAAATTTTAGGATTTTTTTAAATGACTTTAGAATCATTCTGAAATGAAATGTTCAAAGTATTTTTCAGTCAAATATGTTCATGGATAATGAAGCCATTGTTGTTTTATCAAATGTTTTTCACTTTAAGAATTCATTAAACTAGTATTCAGAGAATGTCTAATGTCGCTCTCCAGTTTCTATGACAACCTGTTCTTATATTAGAGCTAATAATGTGATTTTGACCTTTCTGCTAAATACGACCTTGAACTTTGACCTTTTGCAATATTGATAATTTCAATATATGTGTCGGTGCGTATATTATGATAATATATCCAGTATTGATTAAGTTATAGCGTGATATGTCTATGTTTGACACAGTGTTACACAAGTTAATGTAGCCACATGTCACCTTTGACCTCCAGAGATCTGATAAACTATTGGTCGTAGGTGATGACACCAATTATGAGAATTGTAGAAATCTTCATTCCACATCGTTTGGTACCAATCTGAAAGTTCTTAATCATGAGATGTCATATAGTGAGTCACAATAAGTGATTTATGACACATTTTTCATATTGTTGCATTTGTGTAGTTTGGAAAAAGTAATGACTGTATTCTGAGAATATAAAGAGTATAAAGTACATATATTTATATAAATGTAAAGAGTATAAAGTACATATATTTATATAAATGTAAAGAGTATAAAGTACATATATTTATATAAATGTAAAGAGTATAAAGTACATATATTTATATAAATGTAAAGAGTATAAAGTACAGATATTTATACAAAAATATAGGGAGTGAAAGTTATGAGAAAAATAAATACCCAAGTAAAGTACAGATACCTAAAACATGTACTTAAGTACAGTAACAGAAGTACTTGTACTTCCACCTCTGCTCCTGCTCTATATTTTCTTCGTAGCAGTGGAAATATTCAGCCCAAAACTACCAACATGGTTCAGATCCCAGATCAGACCCAGACTTTTCCTCCTGCTGGATCAGCACCACAGTGAAGGTACTCACACTGAGCTGAAGGAAGAGTGAGATGTATGCTATGTACTGCCCTCAATGTTACCTTATGTAGCTACAACTACAGTCCTAATGGTGGAAGACAGTGCTGGGCTGGGGGAGTAATGATTTTAGCTTTAAACTGAATTACCAATCGATTCCGCCTGCGGATCAGAACAGAGCCTGCGAGCCGACAGTGTGGACATGCTGTGTTGTGGAGTCGCTTTACAAATTGACTGCTGCACACATAGAAGGAAATATATCTATATATGTCAGCTCTACGCAGCATGCACAGCGGCGTGCTGGGTGTGAATAGGCTCTGTGATGAGTGGAGAGGCCGCTGCAGAGCTTTATGCTGGATCTGGTTGTAAATGAGTATATGTGGACGACGAGTCACCGACCAGGAGACATCTGTCCCACAGGCTACGACCACGGGACGAGAGCTGCACAGTGTACGGTCTGAGCGGCGACGTCGTAATGTACGAGTTCGCAATAGTCACATGACAGGTTCTGTTAATGTAGGAGACGAATGAGCTCAACTTTTGAGAATTTCAATAGAACCTGACAAACACTGAGCAGTTTGGACTGGGTCACTATGGTAACAAGACTGAAAAAATGAGTGACCAACAAGAGAAAATCACCCAAAAACCAACAAGAGAAAATCACCCAAAAACCAACAAGAGAAAATCACCCAAAAACCAACAAGAGAAAATCACCCAAAAACCAACAAGATAAAAATCACCCAAAAGCCAACAAGAGAAAATCACCCAAAACCAACAAGAGAAAATAACCCAAAACCAACAACAGAAAATCACCCAAAAACCAACAAGAGAAAATCACCCAGAAACCAACAAGATAAAATCACCCAAAACCAACATCAATTATGTGAAGTGATTTATTTGAATTAATTAATGCATTAATTTATTTTTAATCATTTGCATTCATTTACATTTTTTAATAAATGTTTTAATTTATTTTATTTAATTGTAATTTTTGATAATTTTTTTAGGTATTTTTTATTTATTTGATTTTGTATTTTTAAAATGTATATACATGAATTATTTTTTAATGTATGTATTTATTTATTTTAATGTATTCTTCTTATTTATTTTTTAATTTTTATTTAATTTTATGAAACCTTTTTAAATTATATATTTATGTATTTATTTGTAATTATTAATTTCATTTAATTATTTCAGCTACAAGAAGGACGACACTTAAACGTATGTTCTGTGTCGAACAATCATCTGTTTGACACCACAGCTGTTATTTACACCTGAGGATTTTTTCATATCGCAATATATATTGCAGGTTTTTTTTTCAAAAATCGCACAGTTTTTTACTCATATGGTGCAGCCCTAGTACCACTGTTTTATAATTTAACATTATAATTAGAACATTATAATTCGCACTGTTAATGAATGGGTTCTTTTTTTACCCATATATAAAGTGCGCTGGACTATAAGGCGCATTAAGGTGAAACACATTGCAATATATATATATATATATATATATATATATATATATATATATATATATATATATATATATATATATATATATATGCAGGGTTAAAAAAAAAAAGGTCATTATCAGTTTGTTCTAATACCATGCATAGCTCAACAGAACCGACCCAGTAGTGAAGGGATCGTCAGTGGAGCTGCTCTTTTTGTCCAAATCCCTTTGACTGAATGAGAGGCTTAACGCTGGCAGTCGGCCGCGCTAGGAGGAAATTGCATAAAATAATACGTAGCAAATGACTGTGGGCTGGTCTGGATTGGAGGTTGACTTTTAACTGTGCTGTTTTTGCTCTTTTATGGAGACCACTGGAGAACATATTAGCACAAGTGTCATGTTCCAGGGAACACATGCGAGGCTGTGATTACTGAGCTCAAGCTCAACTGTAAAATCACTTGTCAGCAGTTGATGTGTTTCTGGAAAAGTCCAGGCTCTTGATTGAATTAGTTTGGTGGTTTTCGGTGTGGGAGCAAGAATGTGTCCAATTTTTTTACCTGTCGACAAACGACAGTGGTTTGTGTTTGGTTATAAAGTGTGGACGCAGAGAAGGTTCTGGTGAAACGATGAAGACGCTCATGATGAGACTGAGGAATGTGTTAATGACACCTGGGTTCAAAACAGGAAGTAGTCGGCCTGCACCTTATTACAATAAAACATGACAGAGCGATTTATTTTTTATTTTTAAACCTGCGATATGAAAAAATACTCAGGTGTAAATAAGTTGTGTGGTGTCGACGCAAACCGTCAAATAGATTAGTGGTCGAAACACGTGTTTGTTGGTCATCCTTTTTGAAGGCCGAATAATTACATGAAAAAATGATTAAAAATAAATACAATTTAAATTTAAAATATACAAAAATAAAAGTAATATAACTTAGACAAATAAGTAAATAAAAAATAAATGATGAAAAATAAATTAATTAAATAAAAAAATAACAAAATAAAAGAATAAAAATAAATATAATTTAATATAATAAATACATCAAGAAAAAAATAAATACATAAAATAACTAAATGAAAATATTACAAAGTAAATAAAAAAGCTAAATACATTAAAAATATAAAGAATAAATAAAAAAGTATAATTTAATATAATATATATATCAATAGAAAAATACATAAAATAAATATGTGAAGATATAAGAAAATAAATTAAACAGACAAATAAATAAAAAAACTGTAATAAACAAATACAATTTAAAAAATCAATAAAAAAATCAATAACTTAATATAATAAATATATCAATAAAAACTTTGAAAAAGATATAAGAAAATAAATAAAAAAAAGACAAATACATTTAAAAATATCTAATTAATAAAAAAATTATTAAAAATAAAATATATAAAAAATAAGAAAATAAATATAGCTTCATAAAAAAAATTAAATAATTTCAGAACGTGTCATGTGACTATTGCGAACATGTACATTGCGATGTCGATGTTCAAACATTGTGCAGCTGTAGTTTTACAGGACAAAAGCGTGACACATATCCGTCAGGCGTTTATCGTTTGATGACCACCAGCAAAGACATATTTGGTTTTCAGATGAGGAGGTCGAAGCGGGATGTGTTTTTTTGATTTGTATGCATGCACAGCTGGCGGCTTCGCTATCAGACGCTCTTCAGCTGTGTATTCTGCGGCTCGTGTTCGTCCAGTTCATGTTTACTGATAGGATCTGTGTGGTTACTCCATCATATTGGGGGTGAGATGAGGTCATGTTGGTGCAATATTGTGTTCGCCCTGAGGTTGAAATAATTTTGTTTGCTATAATAGCTGTAAAACACCTTATTTCCCCCTGGACATTCTTCCATACAAATAGTTCTGCTCTGGGATTTAAAAGGTGGGTGGGTGGGGGGGGGGGGTCCCAACAAAATTACACTTTCTTTATTCAGGAAAGTAAAAAAAAAAAATGCACAGTGTTTAGATTCTGGAATGAGTTTAATTTTGATAATGACTGACTGAAGTAAAGCTGCATATTATGTTTGAACATCGACGTCACAATGTAACGTGTGCGTAATAGTCACATGACACGTCCTGTCGTTATTTTATTTTATTTTGTACATAAAATACATATTGTACATATTTTCTTTTTTTTTATGAATTCATTTCATTGTTATTGTTTACAGTTTTTTAATTTATGTATTTTATGTTTTTCTTTTTTATTTATTTCTTTATATTTTGTATTTCTTTATTTACGTTTTAATTGTACATATTTAATTTAATTAATGAATTTTATTCAAGTATTTATTTTTTTATTTATTTATGTTTTTCTATTCATTTATTTATCTTTTATTTTTTTACTTTTTTATTTTAATTAATTCATTTATTTTTTTCTTATTAATTTTATGTAATTATTTTGGCAATTTTTTTATTGTATTTATTTATTATTATTTTAATGTATTTATTTATTCATTCATTCCTTCGTTTGTTTGACTTTTTTATTTAGTTTTTTAATTATTTGAGCTACAACAATGATGACACTGAAGCTTACGTTCAGTTTCGACCGTTAATCTGTTTGACCGTTTGCGTCGACACTACACAGCTTTTATTTCCTCCTGAGGATTTTTTTCATCACACAGGGTTAAAACAAAAATGTCGTTGTCATTTTTTTTTTGTCATATCGTGTCACCCTCCACTGAAGACATTACACCTAAACTTTGAAACCTATTCTTGAGTTTCTATCCTTCCATGGACGGAATGAAAACAATGACATTACTTTGCAGTTACAGAAACATAACTAAATTCATATTCCGTCCATTCACTGCGAGGCGACTTAGTTTCCGTCTGTCTGTGATCATGCAGACAGTGGAGTCTTTTCACGTCAGGACCAGGGTCCATGTAAGCTCTTAATTCTCTCCTGTTAAACAGTTATTGAAGAAATGTGCTGGTGGTGCAGAAGGAGAAATAAAAACACTAAGTGCCCAGTGTTTGCTCTGCCATGGAGCCACGTCTGGCTCTTAGTGCGACTCATATTACAGGCACCTTTAACCGGGAATTCACTCTGTTAATAAAAGCCTCATACCCCAAAGCACTCGCACTATTTTCAGTTGAGTCCCTATGGTTCTCATGTGCCACAGGGAAAAGTCATTGACAAAGACGTGATTTGATCTTTACAAATGTGGAAGTTTAAATGTAATTGTAGCTGATTTCTATTGTCACGGGTGAATTATTATTATTATTATTATTCCTTTAATTTATTTTGACTGGTAACCATGGTGATATGCAGGGATTTGATTTGATTTGAATGATTTATTTCGAACATGTGCAAAGTGCAACAATAATCAATACAGCAATAATAATAATAACAATGACATGTCCGAAAAGGAGTAGGATGAAGCATAAGCTTATTTAATTCTACCCCTTCTTCACTTCCCTAATAACCTAAATTCATTTTATAGCAATATAGTGCATAGTACAAAAATGATGATAATAATAAAATAATAACAATAACAATTATAACAATACCAATAATCAATAACTGAAGTAATAAACATACAAAAAAACAAAACAAAACAAAAAAAATAAAAAAACAAATGAGCAGATAGGAAAGTAGGTAAATAGTTTTTTTTTTTGTTTTTTTCGTTTATTTTTTAATTTTTTCCTCCCTTCCTTCTTCTTCTTTTCCCTTTCTTTTTTCTTCCTTTTTTTTCTTTCCTTTTTCTAAGTTGTCTGCATTTTGTTCTTATTTTTTATTTTATTTATTTTATTTTTCTATTCATTCACGTATTTATTCATTTATTTATTTCTTATATCTTTTAACCCCACAGAGGGGGAGTCAACAGTGCTCGAGATCAGTGCATATTCCAGTCTGGCAGACATATACTATACTATTTAGTGCATGTGTGTGACCATCATCGGTCCTCCCTGAAAGCTGAGCAGACATCCCCCATTAGAACTCTCCCTTACACAAGCCAGTGTTTTGGTCACATGGGCACGGGGATGACCCACAAAGTTATATAGGGAGGTGAGTCACTGGCACAGAGTTCAGGAAGGTCAGTCTTGGTCGTCCCAATGTTTGTTGACTGTTTATGTTGTTCAGTTTAATTATTTTCTACTGACTGAAACAATATGAAGCCGCCTTAAACCATTAAAGTCATTGTTTTCTGTAAGAATCCACACAAGAATTTTGGGTCCATATTAAGGCTGCACGATATTGGCAAAAAACTTTCAATATACGATATAAGTGTATAGCATTGTCTTGTCTCATCTCGTCGTCTCCCGCATATCTGGGTCTGGGTCGCAGGGGCAGCAGCCTCAGTAAAGAAGCCCAGACTTCCCTCACCCCAGCTCCTCCAGGGGAATCCCAAGGCATTCCCAGGCCAGCCCAGAGGTATAATCCCTCCAGCGTGTCCTGGGTCGACCCCGAGGTGTCCTCCTGGACGGACATGCCCAGAACACGTCCCCAGGGAGGCATCCAGGAGGCATCTAGGAGGCGTCCTCAGTAGATGCCCCAGCCTCCTCAGCTGGTTCCTCTGGACATGGAGGAGCAGCGGCTCTACTCCGAGCCCCTCCCAGATGTCCGAGCTTCTCACCCTATCTCTAAGGCTGAGCCCCGCCCACCCTGCAAAGGAAACTCATTTTAGCCTCTTGTACCCGTGACCTCATTCTTTCGCTCATGACCCAAAGCTCATGCCCATAGGTGAGGGTGGGAACATAGATCGACCTTCTGGCTTAGCTCCTTTTTTCACCAAAACAGATTGGTTTAACACGACCCCCAACCCACCTGTCGACCTCCTGCTCCATCCTTCCGTCACTCGTGAATAACATCCAGAGGTTCTTAAACTCCTCCACCTGCAATAATGTATTATTATTGTTATCACAATGCTAAGTGTACAGCATTATGATAACAATAATACTGCATTATTGGGAAAGTGGAAGAAAAACTAAATTGAACCTCTGCCACGTCTACATTTGAATAAATCCCTAAAAATATCAGTACAGTACTTTGTAACATTCATACAGTATTGTAATACTTTCTTGCACCCTGACTATATACTGTAGATTTCAAACCAGTCTAATAGTAGAATGATCTGTGTTCACGAGTATGTGATCAATTTCACTTCAGCTCTAAAGTGAAGCAAATACACGTCGAACAGGGTGAAAATATTCCTATTAAAACCTCTTTGGTGATTGAATTAGGAACAGGATTTATGCAAAAACGTTACCTCAGACCTCATCCCTTAATTTGACACACACATTAGAAGTCTGTTTCCAAAACGCACACACATGATTGTTTGGCCTCTCTCATGGCTGTCACAGCTCTTGTCTAGCTCGTCACATCATTTTAATTACAGAGCCTTCATTGTCTGCGCTGACCCATTTTCGTGCAGTCCCTTACCGTCAGCTGCGCGGTCCCTCCAATCACGCTTAATTTCATCTGGCATTTGACTCAATCGCCACTGCTGCGAACATGAGCTCTGAATGCCCTCCACCAAAATGAATTGGGAATAACAATAACAATCTCCACTTTATGCTTTGGTCGTCCGCAGAGGCCTGTGTCCTGCGCCGCCACGACATGGTCGAGCTTTTAATGGCGAAGATTGATACTAGTGTCTGGGGACGTTTCTTGGGATGTTATTCACAGTTCTCTGAGGAGATTTGGAACTGCTCTTAAAGGGCTTTGGAAACACAATAAACCATCTCTGATGTGCCCTGGGAATGTTAGCACACTAATTAGCACTTGGACTTAAGTTGATTGTATTTTCTAACGAAGCTTTTTTTTTTTTTTTCTTTTTAATCATGTTTTTATTGAAGTATTGACTTGGTACATGACAATCATACAATGGTACTGGATCAAGCTCTCAAACATACACAAATAAAGATATCCAAAGTACTGTAATTATAAGATGTGGAAGCACTTAAAAAGAAAACAAAAACTTGAATAAATAAATTGAAAAAGAAAGAATGGAAAAGAAAATATATAAGTGAAATAGTTCAGCTACTGTACGACTGACTGTCAAATATATTTAAGACCAGAACGGTGCCCAAACCATCTCTGTTGTTAATATTTTGCAACATTAATTCATATGAAGCATTCTTTATCATTATATTAACACATTCTTTAAAACTGTTGGGCTAATTATTGAGTCAAACCTGAACCATTTAACAGCTCTGACCCAGTCTGTCTATGACCACCTGAAGAACATCATTAGAATCTAAGGTTTTCTGTCCAAACCAGACACAGAAAAACTCATTCAGTCATTTTCAGTAAATTTTATTATTCTAACAGTGTCTTCACTGGTCTAAACTAAAAAAAAACTATCAGGCAGCTACAGCTGATCCAAAACACTGCTGCCAGAGTCCTGACCAGTACCAGGAAACTGGACCACATCACACAGGTCCTCAAATCCTTACATGTTCTGCCTGTGGGTCAAAGGTCACAGTTCTAAATCTTCCTCCTGGTCTATAAAGAACTAAACGACCTTGGACCCAAATCCATCCTAGACCTGCTGGTTCCATATGAAGCATCCAAAGCCCTGAGGTCAAAGGTCATCAGGACCAGGTTTACTGTGTGTTCCCAAAGTCAGAACCAAACATCATCCAGTTGTTCTGCTCCTCACCTGTGGAACAAACTACCTGAATACCTGACATGACTCTTCACTGGAGCTTTGACTGACATTATTAACTGTCTTTTAAATGTTTTTCTCGTCTCATCATCTGAACCCGTTTTATCCTCACAGGGGGGCCTAACCACAGTCATAGTCCAACAAAAACATCCAAAACAAACAAAAAGAATTGTCCAAAAGTAGTCCAAAACATTAATAAATATCCACAAATGTTTTATCTATTGCATCATTTAACAGGATCCACCTCCAATATCCTAGTTTTTATCTTAATATTTTCATTTATAATATAATCAAACACCAGCTGCATGTTATTAAAATGGTTCAAGAACAACATTTAATTTATTTTATTAAGAAATTTAGGTGAAATTTAGTGAAAGTTTAAAGGGTTAAAGTATGAACAACAACCATCCAGAAACATTTGATCATTAATATTCCCACAAGCAATGGATCAGAGGGGTCATCCCTATGTTCCCCTTTTATAGAAAAAAGGTCCTATGTTCCCAGATTTTTGCAAACAGGGTCCTATGGTCCCTGTGATCTTGTATCATCCATCCACCTTAGCTCACCTTTGGTTAGGGTTAATTTAACCCACATTTTTTACTCAATTTTCAATCAAACATGGAAAATGGTCATGGAATTTGGCAGTAATGGTGTAAAAGTAACAGACCGGGGAACATAGAACCCTTTTTCAAAAAAATGGTCTTTGTTCCCTGGTCACATGCATAGGACCCTTTTTGGTAAAAGTGAGGGGAAAAAAAGGGTCCTATATTCCCCCGTCCTATATAAAGAGGGGAACATAGGACCTGCATTTTTACTAAATTTTCAATCAAACATGAAAAATTGTCATGGAATTTGTCAGCGATGGTGTGAAAAGTAACAGACTGAAGAACAGAGGACCCTTTTCTAAATAAAGGGTCCTATGTTCCCTGGTCATATATATATTGGGGAACATAGGACCCTTTTTGGTAAAAGCAGGAAACATAGGACCCTATTTATTTTTAAAAATGAATAGGGGAACATAGATACGTTCCAGATCAGAGTATTATTATCATTTTGACATTTACAACACAATGAGTTATTCATCAAACTCAATCTAACAAAGCTAATTTAATTTTCATCAATGTCTTTACTTATAGTGTGTGATTCATTCCTACCTTTTTGTGTGTTTAAATAACATATCACTTTGTGATTTATAAGTGCTTTCATGCTTGTAAAGTTGTCATCCGTAGTAACCAGTCATGTGTAACATGGCAGGTAATTGAGCTGAAGACATGTGACTATTAATGCCATTAACGAATGTACACAGAGCCACAGATAAAAAACACATCAATGCTTTTCTATCGAAGCAAAAAGGCAGAAAAATACAGAAGTAAAAAGAAGACAAATCTATGTCTTTTCCTCTGGGCTTTTCTTCAGTTCTCAAGGAAGTATTTACAATAAAGAGAAATTGTTCACACTCTTTAAAATCTCATTCACATCTGGGCAGAGATGGGGAAAGAAGAAACAGAGACAGCGTTGCGTTAAAGCACTATCTTCCTCCACAATCAGAACAATGTTCCTAGTGCTTGAATAGAGAGGGATATCTCTGAGACTTCAATTTGTTATCTAAAAGAAGAAGGAGGACAGAGTAACACTTCCAAGATAAGCGCAGCATAAGGTTAATTACCAGCTGAGTGGCTGATGTAACCCAGCCGTGTCATGTCTCAAATTTACACACAGTTGGGAAATAAAGGGCGACGAAACCTAAAGGCAGGTGTTTGACTGATGCACTTTAACATCATGTGGTTGAGGTCATACAATGGAACCATTGTTTGGGACATAAGCATTAAGCATTAAGCGTATTCACAAGAAATTAATCTGTGCATATTTGGGACGTGTATGTGTCTTTGGTTGTAGTTGAACGTGAAATAAATATTTGTAAATTCTAAAACGAGTCCATTTGTAAACATAATGTGTGTGTTTGATATTTGATATTTGTCAGAATATGAACCCAAAAGTTAGGTTCACAAAATGAAAAGTTATGAGTACACTGTCTTCAGTACAAACATTTGCTGCTGTAACCTTTGGGGTCATTTTCCTTCTTCTACATCTTCATGTCACAGGAGGGACGGATTATGGGGGGGGGGGTCCAGTCAGGAGTTTGCATCCTGAGCTCATTTTTAACTCGAGCCATTCTGGAGAATGACCGTTCCTCTTTACAGTTTGTTATTGGCAGGGTCAAACCCTCTGATTGACCAACCCCCCCCCATATCACCTTTCTCTCTGGGTTCTCTTCAGATGAGCCCTATAACAGAGTCATATGATCCAAGACAACAGAAGCCTTCTGACATCACAACTGACATTTGCATTGCTTTGCCCCCCTGGGCCCCACTGGCCTGGTCCATTATACGGCCCTGCTTCACAGACAATATCCAATCAACACAGAAAACAAGTAGAATTCAAACCATCAACACAAACTGGATTTAGTTTATGATTGAAAGCAGTGACGTACGCAATGGCATGATTTTACGACCACTTTTTTTTTACATCTGACAAATTTATATTTGACCTGAAGACAGTGTATTTGTAACTTTTAATTTCGTAAATGTAATTTTTGATGTCGTAACATTGTTTGATTCGTATTCTGACAAACACACACACATTATAAGTACAAATGGACTCATTTTAAAGTTTGCAGATATTTATTTCCAAAGACACATGCATATCCCAAATATGCACAGATTACTGTCCAGTGAATACACTTCATTTTTTCCCATAATAATAATAATAATAATAGATAGATAGATGTACTTTATTCGTCCCCAGTTGGTAAATGTAGTTGTTGCATCAGTCCAGGTTTGTGTGTGATGTGTGTTTGTATCGTATCAGACAAGGACATGAAATGATAATTATATCTACAAGAAGTATGAATTAAATACAGAGGTATTGGCTATATACAATATAAGCAGAAATAAATAATATGCGATAGTAAAATAATAAATTAGTAGCATAACAGTACAAAATGAACCAGTGCAAAAATAACATGTGTATCTTCCATACAGGTTAAGCAGATTATACAATATAAGAGTTTGAATAGATAAATCGCTCCATACTATTAAACCTATAGATTTCTCACTGACTGATGCACTTTAGCATCTTGTGTTGAGGTAATGCGTGGTTGTAGAGTCAAATATAGTTTAGTGGGGCAGCGTCAGGTACGATGGCACCCGAGGCCTGGACAGAACAAACCACCTGCTTTAGTAACTGCTTCCAGAGCTGGTGACTCCCTTCCTCATTGGTGCGTAACACTGTTAACATTGCTGCTGATTCCCCACACTCTCTCCAGGGCACAGACTAATTAATGGATACCATTCGCAGTTGATTAGCAGCAGCTCTTCGGTAATTACATTCGCATACTAACCACTCAGAAGAAAAAGAGAAGAGAGAAAAAAAAAAAACACAAAGGGCTAGAAAATATATTAATGCACTTCTCAGTTCACTCTGATCTTAATTTGTTTCCACTATTGTTTGGCTTATGCTCAGATAAGAAGCCTTTTTCTTTCTTTTTTTTTTCTCTTTTCTCCCTCTGTCAATTAGAGTTCTTCGTCACTCATAATTTTTTAAAAACAGTGACTTTGTACGAGGGCAGAAAAAAGTGACACTGAGATTTAGGTTTTTTTTTTTAAATTCTGAGTTATATATTGTGATATGAACAAATACTCTGGAGTATAGTACCTTGTAGCCAAAATAGTGAAAGAAACTTAAAAATGAATAAATAGATAAAAAATACAAAACATTTTAAAATTAAAAATAATGAAGAAATAAATAAAAAATACAAATAAAAAAATTATTAATTTATTAAATTAAATAGATTAATAAAAAATACAAATAAAATAAATAATAACTAAATATCACAAAATAAATAAATATAAAAGACAAATAAAATAATAATAAATTAAAATAAATAGATAAATACGTTAAAAAAAGACAAATAAATAAATAATAGATAAATAAAAAATTAATATTTTTTTAAAATTTAAATAAATAAATAAATTTTAAAAAGATAAATAAATCAAAAATACATCAAATAAAATGAGTAAAAAAATAAATCAAATAAATACATTGAAACAAATAAATAAAAACATATACAAATAAATAAAAAATAACAATAATTCCAGGACCTTCCATGTGACCATTGCGCACACGTTCATTGCGACATCGATGCTCAAACAATATATTGTGCGTCTCTAGTTTGTAATAAACACATAAAAGAGATTACAGCAGGGCTTTGTTGGAACTGTGGAGAGTGTTCTCAGTAGAAGCTCATGAAGACCAAGCGGCTGTGATTCTTTCTCCTTTCCAGGCGTGTAGGCTGGGTTAGCGCTGCTCACTCACACAGAGGTGCATTGTGCTCCTGGGCCCAGCTGCTAGCCCATAATTCTTCATTCTATGTCCCATTGTTCCTACCTGTCAGCATGCTTGTGTCTCCGAAGAAAGGAAGTGGCTGCCATTTTGCCAGCAGGCTATATGTGGGTTTAGGGGGTGGGGGGGGGGTGTTGTGAAAACATGTTATTTCATACCAAAGTACAGGGTTTTAATAACATATCCAGTCTTCTAAAATGATAATTATTTGTCTTCACAGCGTGTCACTCACAATTTTACCACCAGTAGCTTTTACAGTACGCAGCCATTATCTGTGATATTAACATGTAAAAACTAATGGATGGTTATTGATGAAATTGAGCTGTTATAATAATAATAATAATAATAATAATAATAATAATATTCACTGAAATTCTGGTTTATTTTCCTGAATCTAGAAAATGTTATGTTTTTAAAATAGTGATGCACCGAGCAGCATTTTTTAAAAACGTGATCTGCTGAATGTCGATCACAGAAGGAAATTTAAATGTCCGTACCTTTCATCTAGGTATGGATAGTTACAGCCCTAGATCAAACTATTTGATAGTTTCATCTATGGATGAAACTATCAAATATGTTTGTAATAGAGTATTCTGTATAGTTCCATTTTTTTAAACCCTTTAACTTCGTCTTCATCATTAGTGAGTGTTCTATATGTATGAGTTATTCTAAATATTCATAATTGTGAACAAACAATGGAACAAAAGAAAAAGCAGTAAAAAAATAAACACTTTGGGATTTGATTGTTTTTATTATTGTTTACACTTTTGTTGTGATTTTCCTCCACAGCAGCTTTTAGGACAAATTCACAGCCGAACATTTACCTGAAATAATGTCAGAGCAGTTAAAGGGTTAAACTGGATCAGTTAATAAATGAGGGAAGACTGAAGTGTTTTGAGTTGTGTACTGGATGTGTGAAGCAGTTGTAGCCAAATAATTTCACTACTTTGGTACATTTGCTAAAAATAACTGCAACAAATGAGGCTACATGCTAACAGATACTAACACTCAGCAGTTGGCAAAACATATTAGCTCTGAGTCCGCTTTGACGAAGTGCCGTTGAAGTGTGGATGCGTTTGGTTCGGATGCTAATGCTAACGCTATTTAGCTGTGGACACACTGTTGTCTGCCGTACGCAGCGTTAAATGGTTCCAAACTTCTACTATTAATTAATTAACTATATTTTAAAAAGTACAGAAACAGTCCAGACCAGATGCACCTGTTCTGTAGCGTGTTTGCAAGTTTGAAAATGGTCGCTAGTAATTTACGTTACGTGATCGGAATATTTTCCCAATCGCTGATCAGGCTATTTTTAGGCAATATCAGATCATGGCAGCCGATCAATCAGTGCAACATTATTTTAAAGTCAGATTTTAGTTGATGTGGCGGCAAAATGAATCATTTATCTGACATTAACTAAACAGTGCATTCGTCCCATATTAAAAACACCCTCCACCTTCTTATTTCCCCTTGGTATCAGTTCTGTCAACATATATATATATATATATATATATATATATATATATATATATATACATATATTTATTTTTTTACATTAATTTGTAGTCTGTTTATGTCATATATGGTCAGTATTTTATCGTATTAAAACAACGGTGCAGAAGGAAAAGTACCTCAAACGTTTGATGTTATTCTGTTACATTCAACGCTGTCATTTTTACATTTATTTCTTGAAAATATTTTTTTCACAGTTTAACGTACAGTTTGTTGTACTGATAACGGCAACATGCTGCAGTACTTATGACAAATACATGACTATTTTTGCATGTGTTGCATGTAAAAAAAAATAAAAAATACAGTTTGTTCCTGTTGTGTTCGGGCAACCACAGCTGCTGCTATGATACCATAATAATAATTTCAAAAAATCCTATACAGGTTATTTTTTAAATGGTAAAACTAAATTTCTTGCGGTAAAGCATAGAATCGAACACATTTTTAAGATATAACATTAATGTCAATGCATAGTTTTTCTGTAAATGAAGAAAATGTTTATTTCGACAACCACAGCTGCCAGAATTTTACCATAAAAGTTTATATTTCCATTAATTTGTGTTCTGTTTATGTCAGTATTTTAACTTATTAAAGAACGGTACAGTAGAGAAAGTGACTGAATCCTTTGATGTTATTCTGACCTAAAAGTGCACTCCTCCCATATTAAAAACACCCCCCGCCCCTTATTTCCCCTCAGTATCAGTCCTCTCCCATAGGTTATTTGAAGTTAATAACCTGCCACTGCATCTTGATGCTTGGCTTTTGTGATGCAAACATGTCCTTAATTGCCATCCCATAATAGCTGAATAGTAGGAGCAGATTCTCATTACGCTGGTTTGAATTGGCGTGGGCCTCTCACATGCTTCTCTTCATGTCACAATAATAGTAAAGTGGCAGGATGCACTCGTGGAAGTAGGAAAAAAGGAGGTTAACTCAGTGTGCAAACATTCAGAGACAAGTGCAATAGTGTGTTTGAGTGACAGGTGTCCTTTACCAAGCTGGACAATCACACTAGGATGAAAAACTGATCATTTATTTATTTTAAACCCTGTGATATACTTTATATTGTGATATGAAAAACTACTCAGGAGTAAATAACAGCTGTGGGCTACCGACAGATTAGTGGTCGACACAGAACATATGTTTCAGTAGAATGCTTGTGGTACCCAGAATAGTTAAATAAAATTAATAATTAAATATAAATGAATAAATACAATTAAATAAATAAATATAATAAAAATATAAAATGAAGACATAAAAAATTAATAAATAACAAGTAAATAAAATAATAAAAAATTAAAAAATTAAAATTAATAGAAAATAAATACAATAAAAAATAAAGATATAAAAATTATTTAAAAAGTAAATAAAAATAAAAGAATAAATATAAATAAGTAAAAAATAAAGACAAATGAACGAAAAGTAAATAAATAAAAATACATTAGATAAAACAAAAATAAGTAAACAAAAAAGACAAATAAATAAAATGAAATAAATAATTAAATAAAAATAATTGATCTGCAATGTGACTATTGCAAACTATTGGGATGTCGATGCTCAAATAATATATTATGCACTCTTTCTCCCCTTAACCTAAATTTAAGAAAAAACTTAAGTAATAATAATAAATAAATAAATAAGACAGATTAATAAAAATAAATTAAAAAAATAACTAAAGGAATAAATAAGACAAATAAATAAAAATAATACAAATAAATGATAATTGCAGGATCTGTGACCATTGCACATGTTTATTATTAACATTATTGTTTCGCTCTACTTCAGAGGCTGATTATGTTTCCCTTTGTTTATTTTTTGCAGTTCCAGAACAACAACAACAACTACATGAACATGGCGGAGGCTAACGGCGCCCTGCTCGCTGCTGGTGATGTGAGTATGAGTTTTATTTTCCCTCAGAGTCTCAGAAATCCAACCATAAACGCAGTTGAAATGAACCCTATAGGACAGTTTTCTGAATGACTGCAAACGTAAAAACTTCTAGAATGAAGTCATAAAACACATTTGCTTCTTTTTAATATCACGCTGTGGTTGGTTATTTTCCTTGGACCCACGACACTGCAAACTTTAACTTTTGGAATAAACTCCCTGTGAGTCAAAACAACTCAGTTTTATTGTACATGTGTGACCAACATATATACTCTACAACTGAGAGTAAAAGCAACTGTTTATTTTTATTTAGTTGAACTTTAACTCCTTATTCTGAGTTAAAATGTTCCTCCTCCGATGTTCAAGTTCTAATCTGATATAGAGTTAATTAGAATTAACACTAAAACTGAGTTCATTTAAATATTAACTCACATCCAGTGTTAAGAGAAACACTCAAAATGTATTCAATTCAACCCTTTTTTAGACTCTTATTATTATTATTATTATTATTATTATTATTATTATTGTGGAGAAATACTACTGCATAAAATACTGATTACAACATGGTTTTTATTTTACAATTGAACCAATTTAACTCATTCACTACCAGGTGAATGAGAAGAGAATATTGACTCAGAATATAGTCAATATTATATAATATTATATATATTATACTATATATGATATTATATTACAATATGATATAACAATAGAATACTCTAATACTACATAAGTGTGGCACCCATCAAAATAAAATGTAGACTGTTCATTTGGATTTGAATTGACATTAAATCACGCCAATGGCAGTGAATGAGTTAATGTCACAAATGTTAAACTGAACATGTTTAACACACTTTTATCCTGTTGCATGGGTGAGCTTTGTACAGGAAGTTATCTTAGTGTGGACAGGAAGTTATCTTTGTTCATGCTTTTGTTTTGAAAATAACTGGCAAAGTCATTGTTTGGCTGATTACCTTCACTTATGGTGCTGTTTTTAAAAATACAATAAACAATAAAAACATTATGTCCATACGACGCATGTTTTTGTTGTTCATTTCTCCATTTTTTAAAATTCAACTTTATTGTTGCCAACAGGGATGAAACTAACGACTGTTTTAATAGTACGGACTATGCAGTTCTGTTGGTTTAACTTAATTTCATTGTCTTGACAATGACAAATAAAATATTGAATTGAATTGACGAGTCACCGACCATTGAAATGATTAGTCGACTAATCGGATAATTTTTAATTTTTTCTTAAATTTAGCATGAAGTTGATTTAATTATTTGGGAAATGATAATAAACATAAGAAAGATGGGTACAATGAAAAGTACATATTTTATTGGACATTCTGTAGATTTGTACAAAAATTAAATCATAATGTCGTCTATCTAAAACCATTTAAACACAGTGAAGGGTGTGTACGTCTGCAGGAAGTACTACATGGTGCCTCTCTTCTTCAGACTGTATGTATTTAATTTAAAATACGTTTGTCAGACACAGTCTGGTGTAACGTTCAAGCTCTTTTACAGAGAAAATATTCTCATAAAATATTCAATGTATGTTATAAAAACCATATTAGTTTGAATCTGTTTAGTTCAAGTGTCTGACGTTCTTCATCTTTAAATGTTCGTACATCACTGAGGTACTGCCATGAGGTACTGCCATGAGGTACTGCCATGAGGTACTGCCATGAGGTACTGCCATGAGGTACTGTCATGAGGTATTGTCATGAGGTACTGCCATGAGGTACTGCCATGAGGTACTGCCATGAGGTACTGCCATGAGGTACTGTCATGAGGTACTGTCATGAGGTACTGCCATGAGGTACTGCCATGAGGTACTGCCATGAGGTACTGTCATGAGGTACTGTCATGAAGTACTGTCCAGTGTCTTTTCACTGTATTCAGGCTAAAATGCTCTAAACTTTAGAAGTTGTGGTACTTGTACCTTATGCAGTCATGTCTGTATGGTACCACTCAGAGACAGTAGCTGCTAGAATAAGGACGTGTGGACGTCTTCATATCACACTGTATTTGCTGTTTTTCTACTGAATTATTTCAAGAAAATTTTCCGTCTCCTCTTCTGTCCATGTGTATCGCACCATTCCGAGAGAAGTGATCATGTGACCATGTACGTGACGTCATGTGACACATAATTGTGTAAAAAATGTTTCCATTGCACTTTTGTGATATTTTAGAATATTGAAACATCTGGAAAAACCACCTCATGAAAGCGTAAAAACTTTTTATCAATATTTGACAGTTTTTTTTCTAAATTCAGATGTTTCCATGACCAGTTTTTTATCGCGATATTTACATTTTGTGAATTTCCAAGGGTAATGAAAATGCAACGAGAGATGGGACGGTGCATGAGCGACTCCTGACAGAGATTATAATCAAGTGAGATGTCTCACTCTGTTGGAAAAAAAAAATACATCTGGCAACAATAGTTGACAATGGAATTAATTGGCAACTATTTCTATTATCGATTTTTGTCGACTAATGTAAATACTAGAAAAGACGTCATAAAACATATCGGTCCTTTTAAACATAGCTGCCAACTTTATTTCCGTTTCAAAGATGGAAAAGTTGAACCAACCAAGAACAACATAAAACAGTCTGTATTCCATAAAACCCTCCATCTTGGCCAAAAAGATTCATCCCAATTCAAACGTCTGCATGTCTGTCACTGGAAACATTATTTTATATTGGCTGAAAAGCTGCACGTACGACAGTGAGCTTACATAAGGATGAGGCGGGGCTCATCCTTTATTGTCTCGTAGTAACTTCTCAGAGCTGACACTGATGTGCTCTGACTTTCATGACTGTGCTCTGGAAGATTAAGTGATATCTCAGAAAGTTGAGGATATAAACACCTGTTTTCTTCCTCTTTTCAAAACTATAATGAAGGAGCCCAAAGAGATTGTGCAGTTCCATCAATCTGTGAGCCACTCTGTCTGCTGACACTTACAGAAAGTGAAATGTCCCCGAAAATATGAGTGTGCCGAGCTGCCAGAAAGAACTGTGTACTGTTCTGTCACATTAGGAGAAAGAAAGGAATCCTTCTGTTTCTCTGGAGGTATATAACAGGCTCTTTCAGCCATGGCAGCCCTAACAGTCTGCTAAATTTATCCATTTTATTCCCCCTCCGCCCACTCCGCTGCCCTGTCATTAGAGACAAGTGCACCAAAAAAACCCCATCATCTTCTGTGGTTCAAACAGACCAATCTCATCCAGTTTAGATCGGGAGGGGGGGGGGTTGATCTGGCTTCAAACCCCACAGAAAAGCATCATTACAAGCACCGAACATGTGGAGATAGATGTTATTGTTAATATCATTGTTTTGATTCATGTCCGTTTGTGAAGCAACTGTGACCAGGGTGCACGATATTAGAAAAAAACTTACATTGTGACTTTTTATATATATATATATATATATATATATATATATATATATATATATATATATATATATATATATATATATATATATATATATATATATATATATATATATATATATATATATGGAGTATATAACAGCTGTGTGGTGCCGACCCAAACGGTCAAACAGATTAGCAGTCGACACAGTACGTACGTAAGTTTCAGTGTCATACTTTTTGTGGCTAAAATAATTTCAGAAAATAAAAAAAACATTTGTAGAAATAACTTTATAAAATTAATAGTTAAAAAATAAGTAAATAAATAAAATAAAAATAAATAACACATAAATAAAATAATACATACATACATACATAAAAATAAATGACTAAATCAATTAAAACATAATAAATAAATAAATAAGACAAATAAATTAAATAAGAAATAAATAAATACATGCATACATATATAAATAAAAATACATAAAAATAAATGAATAAAATTCAATTAATAAAAAAACCTGAAACTATGTATAAATCAATTAAAACCTATATGTTTCAGTGCCATCCTTTTTGTCACCAAAATAAGTAATTAAAATTAATAATTAAAAACAAATAAGTAAATTAAAAATTAAAAAAAAAATTCTAAAATAAAAATAAATAACACAACTTAAAAAATATATAAAAATAAATGAACAAAAATAAATAAATCAGATTCTATTTTATTATGTTTTTTAATTTATGTATATATATATATATATATATATATATATATATATATATATATATATAATGTATGTATATATGAATTAAAAAACATAATAAAATATAATAAAAATAATTCCAGGACGTGTCATGTGACTAATGTTCACACATACATTGTGATGTTACTGTGCAGCTCTAACTGTGACACAAACAAGCGTTTGGCGGCTGTGACCTCATGCCCCCCCCCCCCTCCTCACAAAGCCACAGAGTATTATAGAAGTTTAATTTTCCCCCACATTTACGCTGAGTGGGTGCATCCTCTGTGTCCATGGGCTGCTGAGGCCCACTGCAGACGTCCCCACTGCAGACGTCCCCACTGCAGACGTCCCCACTGCAGACGTCCCCACGCCGACACAAGCTGCTGCGAGAGCGTTCAGTCCCCAGCTGTGAGGGCCCACTGTGGCCGTGAGAGGAGGGGTGTGTGTGTGTGTGTGGTGGTGTGTGTGTGTGTGTGTGTGTGTGGGGGGGGGGGGGGGGTCCTTGATAAAAACAGCTTAGCTAATTTGCATTTTATCAAAAGGAACAACTGTTTCCAGTGTTAGGGCACAGATGGTATTGTGCTTTAGAAGGAGTGAGAGAGAACAAGTCTTAACTCTTAAGCAGAGTTGTTTTTTTTTTTACAGTATTATTTGTTGTAACCTGAGCTAAAGTAAGAATAAAGCGATTCCTAGTTGTTGGGTTTTGTGGCTCCGCTGTAATGCTAGTATATAATCTGTACTGCATCTGCTTTTGGGCAGGGGGTACAATGGAAAGGAAATATCCTATATGAGTGTTCCATGATGAACAGCTTAGTTTGACAACCAGGCTAAATTTATGCCAAAAAAAATGGTTAGCCATTGTTTTCCAATGAAACCACAAGGTAATTATTATTTGAAACATGCTCTCTGTGTCCATGCTCTCCCACTTTCTGAGCGACTACACCTCTTTCTGAAATTAGGTCAGGTATAAAAATAGCATTAAACATGCCCTAAATCATGCATGTTCACTTTTTATCCAGTAATTACAGGTTCAAGTCTTAGTCAAGCTTAAAAGTGAGTTTGCAGATCTATTGTCATGGTCATTTCTCAAACAATGTCAAGGATATAAAATATTATCAGTGTCTGTTAGTAGTTCATATATTATCCAATGTACTATAATAAATGATTTGATCATATATTGACAAATATAAAACATATATGTTTTTACAGATTGAAACTAAGGGTCCATTTACACCAGGACTAAATACGACAGTATATATGTGACCCACCACCAGTAAACCAGGCATAAGTGTGTGTAAATCCAAACAGAGTTATGTGTGTATCTTGGTAGAGTGTAAACTAAGGTTTAAGATGGTGAAAAAATGATGTTTCTATCACAAGTAGAACCAAAGTTATGGTCATTTTAATATCCACATTTGGACATATTTTACAATTTGCATATTTTTAGATATTGTCCGTTAAAGTTTTGGACTGTTTTGGGGTAGGAAGTCCTTAGCAACGCATAATAATTTGTATCAGATTGACACAAATTGTTGACAGATGTTAAAGGACACTCTGATGGACATGTCACAGAAGTTTTATATATTATAATAATAGGACAGAAGTGTGACGTATTATAATCATTTGGCTTACACCATTGGACAGAACATTCAATATAAGCTTTTACCTCGTACCAAACACTTGGGTGTTTACCCACGGAACGGAGATCGTTTTGTTCGGCGAAAAGAGGTGGAAGTCGTCTTTGTCTTTGCTCAGCAATACCTGAACTTTTGTCGCCGCTTAAATAATTGACTCAATAAACACCTTTATTGATTGGATTTCAATGTAATGACCACAGGAAGTGAACATAGAGGTGTTAAGGTACCGTTTTTTGATAAGGTGTAAACACTAATAAGAAATCACCTTCCAGCCTAAATTTGGCTGTAGCTCTGAACGGCTCAGCGCGACTTATGCCTGGTTTCGTGGTGGCGGGTCACATATTATCAAAAGGTCAAGAACGTCAAGAAACAAACATGTTCTCGTTGTGTTTTTACGTCACATTTGTTCATGTTACATTCATACACTGAGCAGGTAAAGCAACAAACATGTGGGACAACCTGGATCCCACAGATCTTCCAGCTGCATTAGCATTAGCATTAGCATGAGCTGCTCTAGTAAATGTACAGGAGTTATTGTACAGACATTACACACATACCATAGACGAACAGAGACAGGTGGACAATGACATACATCAAAACAGAAAAGGACATGTTGGTGGTCTACCACAGTACCACCTAGCAGCCTAGCAGGATTATCCAATCGTATTTCACCTACTGTTGCATCTTCGTATAAACAAGGATTTACTCCTGAATACACTCGTTTAAACGCTGATGAAAAACTAAAGACGAGACGACACTTTTGCGTCTTCTGTTTTCATCGTCTCAGTATAAATTTAGCCTCAATTTCTTTCCACATATAATGTGAAGTGTATTAGTAAATATAGAATTATATATTTTAGTAATACATTTCACAAAATATTTATTTATATATGTGCATCCATAATATGAAGTGTAATACTAAATAATATTAAAATATGAGTACATGTATTGTCATTTATGGAAAGCAATGATTCCTTTTGTGTTTTTAACTAGATTGTAATATTTTGATTTATTTATTTATACATATATATTTTTATGTTCAATTTCAGGCATTAAAATATATATGGAGAATATATGGAAAATATATTTGATTGAGTTATATTATCCTGTTTGACTTTACATGTTTTAGATGGAAAGCACTTTGGTCTTTTATGTTGTTGTAAAGTGTTGTTCAAATAAACTTTGATTGATTGACTTCAGTTCAGAAACCTATCAAACACTGTGACATTTTTCTGTTGGTCTGAAGAAGAAATGTTTTTTCAAGGTAAAGGTTCTATTAAAGCAAACATTTTCTTTATGCATCAACACCTTGAAATCTGAGTGACATGGACTGACTCCCATGCAGCTAAAGTTAATATGATAGTCACAAATAGTATCTGCCCAAACAGATATACATGACATTTACTATAAATGTAGCGGTGCATGTTTTTTGAGCAAGATGAAAGCGTACATGGAGCACAGACCTGTGTTCCTGTTTGGATGGCTGGTGTATCATTTACCTTATGCACTTAGAGGATGAGATAAGATGACCTTGGTGCGCCTGGTAAAGCATACATCCTAGCAGGGAAAGCTTGACTGCTTCCCTGAGGGAAAACGATACTGTACACTGAGATTGTGTTCCACTCTGATGTATCGCTTTACTTTCCCAATCAAATTAGAGTCATGTAATCAACTATAAATATGTAGAAATGGACTACAAATGATCCAAATTTGAAATAATGTTGATTAGGGGTGCCATGGTGTATGTTGTCATTTGAGTAGCTGCACTCTGCCTTGTCTAGATATTTGAAACTGGATCTTCAATGCTGTCGCTATTGATTGTGAGGCCTATTATAGGCAGTAATTGCATGCTGCTGCCTTTAACAAGTCTTGGTTATTGCATCTGTGAATCGCATTACTATGTTTATTGAAGGACTGGGAATAGTGCCTGAAAAGCTTTTTTTCTTGCTCTTTGTCTTGATGCTGAAAGAGCAGGAAGATCAGAAAATGGGGGAAAATTCTCTGATAAACATCTGCATGTGACCTGCAAACGGCATGTACTGTAAACATGGCTGAAAGCTATAATTTAATATGGACGTAGCTGCCTACATACATTTAAAGAAAGACACTCGAGCATTTCCAAGACCTTGAAAACACTTCATTTCTTGTTGCCATGAATTTGAATTTTCTGTTCATTCATTTCATTTTACGACTCTCCTGTATCCTTTCAAGACATTGTGGTTATCGTCAATCATTAGGTATTTGAGGGTGATAGTAAACTGTATGTGCAGTGTTGTGGACATTCCACATATACCTGATCAGGATATTTAAGATGGATATTAGGAAATATCCAAAAATGTATACCCTGGTATAATTTGAGCCACTGGTGGTATATGGTATATATGACAGTATAGTACTTTTGTAGGATACTACACATTAATAATAAAGTATAAATGACACCAGGACCGTTTGTTAGCGGTCATATCACAGTCTTTCATATTAGTGCAGACTTTCAGTCATGAACCAGAGAATATAGGAAGAGGGAGAGCTAACAAAATGAATGAAGAACATGGATTTGATCCAATAAATGTGTACTTAAATATGTGATTATAACAAGACTAATGGTTTATACTCTTTAAATTTGAAGAACAAACATCTTTCATCTGAGGTTATCATTGACGGTAGCTAGCATAACACATGTCAATCCCTGTCGCAGCGCTACAGGGAAGATGCTAATGTTAGCATGCTAATGTTAGCAAAAATCTCCAACAAACATTCATACACCAGTGTGAGTGAAGTGTCTTTGCCCAAGGACACAATGGAATGACTAGGACAGAGCGGGATTTGAACCACCAACCCTTCAGTTACTGAACAACCCGCTCTACCAATTGAGCCAAGTCTGCCCCCAAACTAATTAAACAAATCTTTGAGCCACTTCATTTGGCTCAAAAACATTTTATACTTGAATTATTGGAATTAGTCAAAGAATCGTTTCACCTCAAACACCTTTACAGGATATGGATCCCCTCTGTGTCTCTCTCTCTGTATCTCTCTCTCTGTTTCTCTCTCTGTGTCTCTCTCTCTGTGTCTCTCTCTCTGCCTCTCTCTCTCTGGTTCTCTCTCTCTCTCTGTCTCTCTCTCTCTCTGCCTCTCTCTCTCTGTGTGTCTCTCTCTCTGTGTCTCTCTCTCTCTGTTTCTCTCTCTCTCTGCCTCTCTCTCTGTCTCTCTCTCTCTCTGTGTCTCTCTCTGTGTCTCTCTCTCTCTCTGTCTCTCTCTCTGTCTCTCTCTCTGTCTCTCTCTCTCTCTCTCTCTCTGTCTCTCTCTCTGTCTCTCTCTCTGTGTCTCTCTCTGTGTCTCTCTCTCTCTCTGTCTCTCTCTCTGTCTCTCTCTCTCTCTCTCTCTCTCTCTCTCTCTGTGTCTCTCTCTCTGTCTCTCTCTCTCTCTCTCTCTCTCTGTCTCTCTCTGCCTCTCTCTCTCGCTGTCTCTCTCTCTCTCTGTCTCTCTCTCTCTGCCTCTGTTGTCTGTTGTGCTCTCTCTCTTACTTCACCTCTTAACATGTACATGCCTCCACATCCCCAGCCAGCATCTGGGTACTTGGCTCTGCTGAGCCTTTCAGAACAATTTAAATGGATAATCAGGCTGGTGATGCGAAGAAAGTGGATTGTGCATCTCTTAATCTCCGATCAGAGCCCCCTAAGCTCCTCCTGGTGCAGAATTAGACTGGCTTTATGTGAAATGACACCAGACAGTGTGCAACACTGTAACACTCAGTGGGTTCCAGTAAAATCTGGCACCTCTTCCCCAGGGAGTGGGCCTTTTTTTCGGGGACAGCTGACATCTTCCATTGCCCCCAAATGAGACACAAACGGCATGTCTCCATTATCAATGTCCTTGGTGTTGATGTTAATTTGTGTCATCATTAACAAAGGGAGGTTATGCATACGACCACAGCCTTCACTGTAAAAAAAAAAAGTTATTTTTACGGTAAAACTCTGGCAGCTGTGGTTGTTGAAACAATTTATGGAAAAACATTTTCTTCATTTACAGGAAAAATATGTGTTAACACAGTTAATTTTATGGTTTACAAATGTGCTTGATTATATACTTGAGCATAAAAAAATTAAGTTTTAACATTTAAAAATACCTTTTTACTTGACAATGTATAGGATTTTAAAAATTATTATTATTACTGTATTGGTATCTGTAGGTGCCGGAACATTACAGGGACAAAAATGTATTTTATTTACATGCAATACATGCAAAAATAGTCATGTTTTTATTATAAGTACTTCGTCATGTTGCCGTTATCAGAACAACAAAATGTATAATAACCCTTTGACACATCCTGGTCACTACAGTGGACAGTTGTTCTCCAGTTGTTCTTTTATATTCATGGCTTTAGTTGTTTTAGTTCATATCATTACTGTAACTGGTCTGTTCTTAAAATACCTGATCTGCACTAACATGTTTACCTCTAAATTAATTATTTGTTGTTTCTTCTTAAACAAAAACTGCATTAAAATGTTTTATTTAATAGTGTTCTGATATTGCATTTTATTTACATGTTTCTTTGGTTCAAACTTTAAAAATATAATGTCCAGCTGAGTGGACATTTTTGTAAAAAAAAAAATAGGGTCATTTAAAAGATGTCAGATGTTTTGTTCAGACCTGAAGAGTAGAAAACACTTAGGAAAAAATCTTGACTAAGGTTCTCATAATTAATTCATCAAAGTGTTAAACTGTAGAAAAAAGCTTAAAAAAATGTTTTCAAGGAATAAATATAAAAATTACAGTATTGAATGTAATACATATTATGACATTTTTCCGTTTAAAAAATATACAAGAGTAGGGAAATGTATTTTTTCACAGGAAAATGTACATATAAAAAAACAGTTTTTCATGATAAACTTTTTTCACAGTGATTCAGCGTCATATAAATGGTATCAAACCATTTTTTACAGTTTACATATTTACACTGTCATAGTTCGCAGTATTTCATTGTCAATTGAATAACTTTTTTTGTTTTTTTACAGTGTTTGATGCTGAGCTTTAGCTTCCCTCCCCTTCTATATTTTTCATCTTTTTGTGTCCTCCACTCCCATGCTGTTTAGCAGACGTTAAACACCAACGTTCCTCTCCTCCAAGTACATGTTTGTGCTTCACTTAAAGGTCACAGTCATGCTTGTGCTGCTCTCCTTCAAAAGTACGACTCACCTCAACCAACCTCCTTCCTTGAGGTTTGTTTCAAATCTCTAGTTTAACTCTGTAATTCAGGCCACAATGCAGCAGCCCATAGGATCCTGTGGCCTATATAGTTGTGTCCTGATTTACCTTACATGGTAGAGCACCACAGGAAACCTACTTACATCAGCAAAATGTTTCTATAGCAGAGCAGGAGAACAAAAATGTTAAGACACATGTTGCCTTCCTCAAAGCACGTCTCTGAGGGTTTAAGTGTGTGATCATGACAGCGTTTGCCGTGTCTGACTCCACTAGACATTATCATAGTGAACCAGTGTTTTCACTTGGCTACATGTTATGACACAGATGGATTCACAGAGTTGAGTTGTTAAACCTGGTGTGGGCTGGAGACTGACCCGGCTCCACAGTGACAAGACAAGAATACAGACTGTCATGATAAACAATACAGTGGTACCTCTAACTTACGAAAGACCCAGCTAACGTATAACCCAAGTAACCAAAACCTTTGCCTCAGTTTTTAGTCTCTGAATACGAAAGAAAATTCTATTTATGAAAGAAAACCGAGACAGAAATACTATGTATATTACTGTACGTAACTATGTTATGTACATTACGGTTCTCTAGCATGTTTACATGGTCATCTTAAGTGGAATTAACTTTTATTTGGAATTAAACTTATATAAACAGTCTGATGGTCCAGTATCTCCACAGTAGCTGTTCTGAAGCTTTATGGTTTCGGTCTGGTATTCCCACGCTGGGACTTTACATTTGTAATGTGCTATTAGCTCAGCATTAGGCTAATGCTATTAGCTCAGTGCTAGGCTACTTAGCTCATCACAGAAACTTTCAAACATGGTGCAGCTTCTGCTTTAAGGTAAACACCGTGTGTCACCAAGTTCTTCCTTAAATTAGACGTATTTCTGCCCTTATATGTAAATGTCTTTAAACACCTGTAGCATATGGAAGAATCTGGAACTTCTTATGAACTGTAAAGTGCACGTTCAACTTTTTTCCTTTAACATATTGATGTGGTCAGCACTGCTGCTTCTGTTAACAGTGGACAGAGGGTGGTACCGAAATATGGTACTGAAGTTCACATTAGATTTTGTCTTGTTACTATCGTTAATGTTCCATACCTATACCGACTTTCGGTACCTGACCCTACATGGGACTTATTTGCTTAACTTTCTAAACACTGAGTCTTTGAATTGACATGATGCTGAACAGACATTATGGAGGGCTAAGTTGCAAGATTTTTGAGTGGACCAAAGCATAATGTTCCAGCAGAGGACTTCCAGTAAATGGTTTGAAGGTGCTTGTGATTTATTCTGCTCTCTGTAAGCCAGAGGCCAGGGCTGTGATAAATATGACCTTCGCCTCTTCTGAAAAGAGAACTGATTCTCTAGCTGTGAAACAAGCACTGAAAAGTGAAACAGTGGCAGGGAGCAGGAAGAGAGAAAGAAAGGGGGAATGAAAACTCTATTAGCTGCCTTTGCCACTGGAATTCATCAGTGCTTGTCAAGGCAGCTGCCCTGAGTAGGCAATGAATTAGTTTCAAGTGTCTGTGTGCTAAAGCAAGCAAGGGGAACATTAATACTCCCTAATCAAGGGCTGTGTTGGCATATTCCCTCTGTTGTCTCCCTTCTGTTATTCCATCCCCTACTGGAGACATGGAGACAGAGTGGAGCAAGACAGGGAAGACAAGCCTGGTTAGTTCTGCTGTTGGGTTCAACTAAAAGAATTGAACATTTTATCAGTAAGTGTTGAGGTCTGGAGTGCAACAAGAAGAGCTGATCTTAGACGGCTCAGCGCAGAATGATTATTTACAGCTGAGTCAAGTCTTCAGTGTTGTAAAGAAAAAGAGATGGGCTCGTGTCAAAAATGACTGCCCTCCAGGTGTTGAATACTTGTTGAAAACGATGCAATGTGTGGAATGTTGAGAGAGACGCGCTAGAAAAGAAGTGAAGAAGGACCGAAGTTTGTGTTTGAGATCATCTCTTCTTGAATCAGAGTAAATTCTCTTAAAAAGGGAAGTCATGGTTTTGGATATTTCTAATAGTTTGGTCAGTTTAATATGATTTTACTGCTCTGCTCCCATGTCCTCTTGAGCGCTGGAAGTTGAACTAATTTCAACTGAAAGAATTGAGCGTCTTTAAAAGAACTAATAGTTTTTAAGCATCTTTATAAGACGTTTAAAGACTATAAGTGTCTTTAAACATTTTTAAAAGTTTCTTTACACATTTATAAAAGAACAAAAATAATTAAATGTGACCCGCCACCACGAAACCAGGCATAAGTCGCGCTGAGCCGTTCAGAGCTACAGCCAAATTTAGGCTGGAAGGTGATTTGTTATTTGTGTTTACACCTTATCAAAAAACGGTACCTTAACACCTCTATGTTCAGTTCCTGTGGTCATTATATTGAAATCCAATCAATAAAGGTGTTTATTGAGTCAATTATTTAAGCGGCGACAAAAGTTCAGGTATTGCTGAGCAAAGACAAAGACGACTTCCACCTCTTTTCGCCGAACAAAACGATCTCCGTTCCGTGGGTAAACACCCAAGTGTTTGGTACGAGGTAAAAGCTTATATTGAATGTTCTGTCCAATGGTGTAAGCCAAATGATTATAATACGTCACACTTCTGTCCTATTATTATAATATATAAAACTTCTGTGACATGTCCATCAGAGTGTCCTTTAACATCTGTCAACAATTTGTGTCAATCGGATACAAATTATTATGCGTTGCTAAGGACTTCCTACCCCAAAACAGTCCAAAGCTTTAACGGACAATATCTAAAAATATGCAAATTGTAAAATATGTCCAAATGTGGATATTAAAATGACCATAACTTTGGTTCTACTTGTGATAGAAACATAATTTTTTCACCATCTTAAACCTTAGTTTCCACTCTACCAAGATACACACATAACTCTGTTTGGATTTACACACACTTATGCCTGGTTTACTGGTGGTGGGTCACATATGTCTTATGAGTAAGTGTTGAGGTCTCAGACGGCTCAGCTGAGTCAAGTCAAAGACTACGTATTCAAAGTTAAGGGTCCAACCCCTCTAGGTTTTGCATCCTTGTTGGAAATTATGTCATGTGTGGAACGCTACACATTTAATGAGGTTAAAAGAGACGGTCCTTAAAACAGTAAAAGTTAAAAAAAAGGACCAAAGTTTGTGTTTGACATCACCCTGAAGCACTTTTTGTGTTCTTGCCGGAGTCTCTTCTTGGATGCAGAGTACATTTTCTTAAAAAGGAAGTCATGGTTTTTGGATATTTCTAATAGTTTGGTCAGTTTAATATGATTTTACCACTCTGCTACCATGTCTTCTTGAACTTAGCAGTTTTTGGAGCGCTGGAAGTTAAACTAATTTTACTTTTATAAAGAGACTCATGCTTCCAAGGGTTTTTTCTCGGACATAACCTCCCACCACCTCCGATATCACACTGTGTGGAGTTTGAATATGTTGCGAACCTGCAGCGTGGTCATTGTGAGGATATGAATATAGTGGCTCTCCAGAGTGTAGCTTTAATGCAATGTGAAGATGAAAACAAGACCCAAGTAGGTGAACATTCCCATCTCCAAGAAGGCACATAAGCAAATTAAGTGTGACCAAAAGCTTTAATTCGAAAGGCAGAAGGATTACGCTGTTTGATGAGCAGATTTAAGGGTGCAGGCAAGGGGAACAAAAAGAAACACTTCTGGCCAAGCGTAATAATCTTTGAAAATGTTCTTTAAACCCATCTCCCTGTGACGTGTATTTTCACTGCACTTCAACCCAACATCTTCCATCCCTAAGATTAAGGGCTTTTTTATCATGTATCCTCTCTCTTCCATGATTGCTGCTTGATATATTTTTTTTTTTGCATTAGACGTCTTCTTCTTCTTCTTCTTCTTCTGCCTTTTTCCTTCTTTTACTCAAAGTGGACTTTAATAGGTTTAGGAAATGTTACATCTTACTGCACTTACAGACAAGTGTATTTCCACTTTACTAAAACACTCCCTCTCTTAAACAAAGTTGTCTGATTTAATCCCTGAAGGTTTTCCTGTCGGTATGTTAGATAAGACCCGCCATGGTAAATGCTTCATGGTTTGTTTTGTTTCGTTGAGGTTCATGATTTTCTCTCACCCCCCCCCCCCCACCACCACCACTTTCCTTTCTTTACAGACGTTTCACACGCCCAGTTTGGGAGACGAGGAGTTTGAGATCCCTCCCATTACACCTCCACCTGAGACAGAGTCTGGTCTGGGTCTAACAGAAGTGGACTCTCCTTACCCGGTCATGCCAGAGCCTCCTCCAGCTCAGCACAGGGGGCCTTTAATCCCCCAGTTTCCTCCTCAGAGCTTGGATCTACCCTCCATTACCATCTCACGCAACATGATGGATCAAGAAGGGGTGTCTGTCAACAACGGCCAACCTGTGGTGAGCACAGCAGCACACTCACACCAACAGGAAATTAATATTCATTACCCTGTGACGAGTAAAAACATAAGATGAAACTGACCGACTACGTTTACACGATGGTTTTTAATTCCGAATTATTTATTCTGAAGAAAATAATTTGGGATTGGAGTTTTTTCCTTCATATTTACATGGACAGGTTAATTAAAAATAAAAGTTTCCATAGAAACTGGTGTATTCTGCTCTAGTTAATTGAGCTTTAACGAGGGTTTTGATTGGATTAATGTCTGGAAGAAAACGATTGTGTCCACTTCCTGTTTGGCTTTAATTTCACCTTTCAACATGTTAGACCAGATACTACATGCGAGTTTTGCATTTATTTTTGTGATAATTACAAAACAGCAGCTCGACCGAATCAACAAAGTAACGTCGGCAGGATCATGACGGGAATAATGTTAAAGCAGAATTAACTGTTTACATGGCAGAGGAATTATCAAATTCTGAATTAAGTTTGGAATAAACCAGTGACAATTTAATTCAGAATTATCATTTTCAACTGGAATTAGGTGTTTACATGGTTCATCTGAAAGTGAATTAACCTTATTCACTAACACCCAAGTCCTGCCAAATACACTGCAGAATATACACTCAGGGACAATCTATGTGCACACACACACAGAATCCCTCTCTCTGTTTTTCTTTTCATAGTTATTTCTCTCTTTTAATGTTTTAAATCACGACTTATTTATTCATTATATTCTTCTCTGTATATTTTAGATATTTGCTTCTACATGCATGTTTACACTGAACAGTGAGGTGCTCTTATCTCACTGTGTATACATATAATGTAAATTGTACACGTGTATAGTGACAGTAAAGACATTCCATTCTATTCTATTTATTCTGAATTAAGCACGAATTAAGAAAAAAATGTCTTATGTAAACAAGGCCACTGTCAGAGCAGAAGACCAGTCATTTTCAATAGTTATTAGTTGATTATAATTACTTTTTGGATACTAATTGCACCGATTTGCACTTGTTTTTGTTAAAAATAGGTAAAGCAACAAACATGTGGGACAACCTGGATCCCACAGATCTTCCAGCTGCATTAGCACTAGCATTAGCACTAGCAGCTCTAGTAAATGTACAGGAGTGGTTCCAGTTATTGTACAGACATTACACACATACCATAGATCAACAGAGACGGGTGGACAATTACATTTGTTAAAAACAGAAAAGGACATGTGGGCGGGTCTATCACAGTATCCCCTAGCAACCTGGCAGGACTGTCCAATCGTATTTCGCCTACTGTCGCATCTTCGTATGAACAAGTATTCGTCTAAGCACTGATGAAAATCTGAAGACGAGACTCCACTTTTGCGTCTTCTGTTTTCATCGTCTCCGTATAAAAGGCATGTTAAAGACGACATGGATCAGGTATTAATGTTGGATTGAGTTGAATTCGGAATGATCATTTTCAACTGGAATTAGGCGTTTACATGGTTCATCTTCAAGCAGAATGAACCTTTACTCCGAATTAAACAGGAATAAAACCTCTCATGTAAACAGGGGCTATATGTTGTGCCTGTTATCCTCACTTATCCACACTCAGATCATCCACTAACACTGCTGCAGTGGGCGTCCTACTTGTAGCTGCTGTGCCAGATGCAGTTTACTGATAACATGCCCAAAGTAAAATGTATGATTTGGAAGTATAAACCACTGGAGACCTTTCATCAGTTCTTAAATGAGTCCTTTTATTGAACCATAATGTCACCTTCACAGTTTTTTTGTGTGCCTCCTGTTGTCGGTGCATCTGGCACAGCATCTGGCCTTGTTTACAACACAGGAGGTATATGATCACATTGAGTAAATGTCATGATATTATGTTACTTACTGTGAGGATTTTAAAAAGCACACAAACTGCAGATGATCCCCTCTGTAAGGTGAGCAGATGTGAACAGATCACAGGTGTACTAGTACAAAGCGCACTCAGCCCCCAGAAGGACTGCAAAAATGGGACCCGGACTGCCACACTTTCACATGTGCTTATATATTATTCATTATTCATGTTCCCTCCTGAAGCCTTTTTCGACTGTAAATGCTGATGTCTCCCCATCCAGTGTCACACTTAGTCTTCACATGACTTCATCTGAATGCTTCATGAAAAGGACAGAGCAGTTTGTCTGTAGTTCAGGTTAGGGCTGTACGACATTGTGATTTATTTATTTTTATTTAACCCTGCGATATATATATATATATATATATATATATATATATATATATATATATATATATATATGACAAAATACTCAGGTGTAAATAACAGCTGTGTGTCACCGATGCAAACGGTCAAACAGAACATATGTTTCAGTGTCATCCTTCTTCTAGCCGAAATAATTAAATAAAATGAATAGTAAAAAAAAAAAAAAAAAATATATATATATATATATATATATATATATATATATATATATATATATAAATTCATAAATATATATATATATATATATATATATATATATATATATATATATATATATATATATATATATATACACAAGGATAAATAAATAGTAAAGAATAAATAAATGAATAAAAATACATGAATAATTTTTTTTTAAAATTAAATAGATGAATTAAAAAAAATTATATATACAAATAAATAAGTAAATAAATAATAATAATAAAATAAATAAATAAATGCAAATACATAAAAAATAAATAACAAAAAAATATAATAAAAAAACATACCAATAAATGAAAAATTTATTGATCGATAAATACATAAAAAATGAATACAAATAAATAAAAATAAATAAATACAAATAAAAATTAAATAAATCCATAAATAATTAAATAAAATAGACAAATAAATAAAAATACATGTAAATTAAATTAATAAATAAAAATAAAAAATACAAATAAATTTTAAAAGGTATATAAAAAGCTAAATATTTCCACATAACTGATGTTGCTTTTCTTTCTGACGCTGATCCTTAGTTTTCAGTGATTTTTCTCTTGTTGGTTTTGGGTGATTTTCTCTTGTTGGTCAGTCCAAACTGGTTCAGAATGATTGTGTTGTGCTCAGACAGGTTCTATTGAAATTAGAAAATGTTGAGCTCATTCGTCTCCTACATTAACATGACCTGTCATGTGACTATTGCGATCACGTACATTGCGACGTCGATGTTCAAACCATATATTGCGCAGCTCTAGCTTATGTTCAGATTCGTCTGTGCGTGAACCTGCCACAGTAGAAAATGACCCTCGCAGTAAGAACTTGATGAACAGATTTTTTTCACCTAATTCCACTTCCCATGAAACGGATGACCAAACATGGAAAAATAGTATTCCCTCTCTTTATGTTGGCACTGTTATGTGCTATAGATTGTAAGATTGTTGTCTGAGAGTGGAAAGGCATTTTCAAATGCCACAATCATAGAAGCATTGAGGAGGAAAAATGGAAATGTCACTGGCTGACTCGTTGTCTCACAGACCTGTTACAAATATAGAAGCTTCATTTAGGAGAAAAAGAAATGAAAGGACAAAGGCATGAGCGGAGAGATGATGATATTGATGCTGAATTTTGCGTTGTGAACCAGGAAAACACACTGCATTGAGGAGAAAAAAAGGTGTCGTATTTATTACATCTGTACCAGGGCTGTCAAACTGACTTTAGTTCAGGGGCCACATTAAACCAAATTTGATGTGAATTGGGCCATAACCACTAAAATAATCATATAATATATACATCATATCAACTCCAAATGTTCCTCTAGAGCAAAAGAATGTTAAATTATATGATGAAAACGTTCACATCTACCAACAATCCTTTAAAATAATGTGAATAACATGAATAAACTGACACTATTTCAGAAAACTAAATGCAATTTTAACAACATCATGTCTCAGTTTATCATTTACATGTCAGTTATAACACCCAGATTATTTATTTTTAGATCTACATTTAATAACAGGCAGAACATTGTTAAAGTTACACTTCAGACATTTCACAATGTTCATATTTGTTTTGCTTATAAATTTTTTACACACACACACATATATATATATATATATATATATATATATATATATATATATATATATATACATACATAATCATTTCTGGCTATTCTAATATATTGCCATAAAATCATATATATCAGACAGAAAAGAGAGTAGAATCGAATTGAAGAAACTATTCGTCCCCACGAGGGTCAATTATGTGCAGGTTTGTGAAGTAAAATAACAAAAAGTTTAAATTAAACAAACCTAGAAAAGACCTCAGAGACTGCAAACCTGTTTAGTGAAACAATATAAACATTTGTAGAGTTGTTTTATGAATGTGAAACCAACCATCTGGTACTATACTATGAGGATAAAAATGATTCCACTCTTATGAATTATGTGAAAATGCAATTACATTCAGGCCTGTTCATCGTCAGCATAAGGTATAATAAGGTAATTTTTTTTAAATGATAGTTTATTTTATCGTAAATACAGTGAAATATCATGATTTTTTTTAAAATCACAAATAGCAACATGTGTTCTAGGTTATTGTGACAGTAGTTTACTGATCTGACCCATTTTGACCTGTATGTGGAACCTGAAAGAAAATTATCAATATATTCACTATCATTTTTGTATTTCACAAATTTATCTTTAAGTTCTGGGCCCAGATTTGGGCCCCGGGCCACATGTTTGACACATCAGCTGTGAGTGTGGAACTATGTTTAACTGTCAAATAAATACATATCCTCCTGAGACCCAGGAATGCATTTTTGTCCTCTATCATTGTAAATTACATTCCATTAAGAATTAATTATGAATAAGTAAAAAAAAAAAAAAAAAAAAAAAAAACTCGCTTGCATTGTGCAGTTTCCAATCAAGATAATTGTTTGCATTTTTGTATCTCACAAATTTATCCCAGGGGCGGACTGAACTGGACCATTTCAGGGGCTGGATTTGGCCCCCGGGCCGGAGGTTTGACACCCCTGCTCTAAGTAGTGTTTTGTAGACCCCTCCTCTTTTACACATTTGTTGAACCACACTGATATTATAGATATTTATTTACATTCCATCTGGAAAAGGGCTATAAAATTTTACAGCCCCTCTCCCTGCTTCCATGCTTCTGGCATGTAAAATAATTGCAGCTTTTAAAATATCTCTGCCGCATACAGTAAGTGAGCCCCAGAAGGCTTTTGCCTAAAGAATTTTCATTTCATGGTCAGTTAAGCTTTCTACATCTGGAAGAAACGGAACCTTGACACAATTACATTCCTGACTGTTCTCACGACTTGCTGGAGGATTAGATTTGATTCTCAAACATTATTCCTCTTTAACACCATTTGCATGGCTCATGTCTCTGATTGTGTGGAGACTCTATTAAAAACTGAGGGGAGAATGTGGGTTTCTGCTCCTTGTCTTGTGGCATTGTGGTGGGCAAACTACTCACTACTCACTACTCGTTATCAGTCATCGCACATTGTAGCGCGGGAAAAGGCTTTTGGTGGCCCTTCATTTTTCCTGTAAATGGGATTGATTTCCCAAAAGTCCAGTGACAGTGCTGATAGAAATTCATTTCAACTATGGTTTTTATTAGGGCTGTCAAATGATGAATTCTTTTCTTTTCTTTTTTTTAATAACATTATAAGTTTTCACAATCATACAAACAACAACAGTAACCCAGATCCCACCCACCCAAGGGTACACATAACACACACAGTTTAACATGATAATGATGATAATAATAATAATAATAATAATAATAATAATAATAATAATAATAATAATAATAGTAATAATAATAATAATAATAATCATAATTTTAAATAAATAAATTAAAGAAAATACATTGAAATATAGTAAGATATATAGTAAATATAATAACTGGATCACTCAGACCTCAGTGAAGCAGCAGCAGTCTGTGCTAATGCTAACGCTAACGCTAACACATTAAATCTGCCAAGGTTTGGATCTGGATGTTCAGAACTTATTTATAAACTAGTGTTCTGTGTTCACTAACTATTTATTTTATGGCTCGTTAACAATCCCTTAGAGGGTTTAAAAACAGTAAAAAGAAATCCTGGGTCCTGTTTTTCAGTTATGTCCACATATGTCCACGTATGACGTCACTCTGACGTGATTGTGAGATATCACCACTGATGTGTTTGAACTGTTGACCTTCACTGTCACCTTGACCTTTGACCTTTATAGCTCAAAATTGAATGGTTTCTTCCTTGACTCATTATCAATCATTTCTGAAAGACAAACAAACACAGGGTAAAACATAACCTCCTTCACAGAGGTAATCATCATCATCATCATCATCGTAGTCGTCGTCGTCATCATCATCATCACAAGAATAGTAAATTACATAAAAACAAACTCACATTAATCGCAGGGCTGCCTTGGATTAATTTTGATTAATCATGAATAAATAAACTGCACATATATAGTTATTTTCCACCTCCATGGTTCCCAAAGCACTTTACATTAGCCTCACACACACACTCACACACACACACACACACACACACACACACACACACACACACACACACACACACACTCATACATCAGTAGGTTTCTAAGGTTCTGTCATACCTACCAGGACCTGAAGTCAGGGTTCCGACACTTCAACATGTGAACAGTCAGAGCGTGGACGTGAACCTTTGACCCTTTGACCCTTTGACCCTTTGACCCTTTGACCCTTCAGTCATTGGACGACCTGCTCTACCAACTGAACCACAACTTGAAACAAAACAACTGTAAACAATTATTCCATTTAATTGTGTTAAAATTTTAATCAGATTAATTATTGTAGAAACTCATAATGTAATAACTTAAATGTAATAAAAGTTCATGATGTAATAACTCATATTCACATGATGTAATAATATTATAAATGATCACATTCTCAGCTCAGCTATAAAACAACCAATAAAAGTTAATAATGTAACAATGGCTTAATAAACTATAGGATTGCTTCAAGAGCATTACTTAAAAATAGTTAACCTTTGACCTTGCAGTAATGTTAAAGTTAAAAAATGGTGATAATGCAACTTTTCTCTCAGTATAAACCATTGTTACATTATGAGACGTTATTACATTGAACTTATTACATTATGAGTTACCATGATGATGAATTAAACTGCGTTACTGCGTTCATTTTTACAGCCTTAGTGTTTTTTTTGTTTTTTTTTTATCTTTGCCTTGAAAAAGCAAGTTTTAAATGAGATAAGTAACTGTGCCGCTCTCATTACATTCTATATACAGACACAATGATTCACAGAGGACCTAAGAAGAGGGGTGTTTTGTCATTTTGTCAGCGCACTGATAAAGGAATGACAACCTTATATACATGATTACATTCTGTGTTATTTGTTATGGCTGCGGGGGCAAACAAATAAACCGTGCACTATTGCAATTACATTTTTCATCAAGCCTCCATGCTCATATTTCCCAAACACTTGTCCTGGTTTTCTTCCTCTCTGCTAGTTTTGTGCTGCTAGAGAATATTTAGTGTGTATAAAGGCTGTCTGTTATCAGAACTTAATGAGAAACCAAACCAGGGAATATACCTGGGCTATTTTCAAAGGCTTCTTCCATGGCGTTTGCATTTGCCAAGTGTTCTGCTAATTCCTCTCCCCATAATGTTCAGCGTATGTCTTATAAATTGGCCACAGATGCTGAGCTTCTACAAAGAGAAATGCATTTTTTTTCAGCTGCAGTGTGCCTGGCAAACCCTGAATCTGAAGTCATTATTTATTTAATCTGCTCTCCTAACAAGCTTCTGACTCTCATTTTTGTCTCCCAGCATGTGTCCTCCTGATTTGTGATTGAGTCTCAATAGTGCCAAATAGTACTGGAGTTAGAGCTGCCAGTATTGCTTTATTCACAATTTCTTCTCAATTTTCTCCCTGCTGCACAGCCAGAGTCTTGGGTTCTATTTCAAAAAACACCTGGTGCCTTCACCACATTTTAGGGTTTTTTTTTTTTTCGTGACACATGTAAGCATGCACTGAAATGGGCTCTGTATATGGTATGATTGGATTTGAAACTTTCACTCAACTACTTGGATTATAGACGTTTAAAAAGAAGTATTGTTGCAGGAGAAGTTGTTCCTGTTGTCTTAAAGTATTTGCTATTTTACGACTATATAATGTAAGGCTGACATTATGATTTATACATATATATATATATATATATATATATATATATATGTGTATATACATATGTTGCACCCATCGATCGACCGATATTGCCTACAAATGGCGTGATCGGCCATTGGAAAAACATGTCGATCAAAACGCTGATCACGTGACGTAAATTCAGCAGCTCCTTTCTGCCTCACTCCCAGTGTGTCAACAACTGATGTCCTGACCAAGAGTCTGTTTGTGACGCATAAGGCGTCCCTGTGTGTCTCAGACGCAGTGGGATTCTAACACTGACACTCAGAGACATAACCCTAAACCTAAGAAAGAAAGTCTTTTAAATTGATTGATTTTATTTGACGATCTCATTTCATAAATAAAAGCAAATAAATGATCCAGTTTAAAATCAACCACAACATAAACTTAAGTAAAAAAAAAAAAAAAAGTCAGAATATCACGATAAAGCCTGAAGATTTTTACCGACGCCAAGGTTATGTCTTCGAGAGTCTGTTTGTGTGTTATTTAGCAAGATAAGTCAAAAGGTTAAGGACTGGTTTTGATGACATTTTCAGGGTAGGTTGGTCATGAGGAGATCTGGAAATGATTAGATTTTGGTGGTGGGGGGGCTACCCTGGTGGTGGTCTGCGCTCTCTGAGTGCTTTTCTAGTTTCCATTGTGGTCCTTGGATGTTGGATGGCAGCAGTGACATGACATACAAATATATAAAAACATAATTCCAAACCAAACATAAACATCTCATATTGTCGTGGACGGGTTCGAATCCGACTGCGCCTGAATTAGACACTGGAACACCTTGTGCATCAGGAACCGACACTTGGTTTGGGCGTGTTTTTTTTTTGTTTTTTTTGACGTGCTGGGAGTGAGACAGTAGCTGCTTTTCTATTACACTTGGAAATTCACAAAATGTAAATATCGCTATAAAAAACTGTCATGGAAACACCTGAATTTTAAAAAAAAAATGAAGTGGGTTTTTAAACAATTCGATATTCTAATTTATATATATATATATATATATATCGCAAAAGTGTAATGGAAACACTTTTTCCATTGGAATATTGGAACAGAGTCTAGAACAGAGTGGGATTTGAACCACCAACCTCTCTACCAATTGAGCCCTGGTTAAAAACAATCGAACTTTAGCGTTATCGTTGTCAGACAGTGTGAACCTTTATAAGAATATATTGTGCAGCTCTAGTATAATGTGTATTTTTCATCAGGGTTTGTTCTTTTACATGTCACTAGGTTTACAGCAGCAGCGATAAGATCTAATACAACATAGATAGTGTGTTTTGGTCCACATGCATCATGCCAGATAACACTGGGTCTAAAAAAGCCATTTGTAGTTTGTTGTTCACATGATTTGATATGCTTTGATGCTGTGCCGATTGGCAGAGAATATAATACCTTAAGTTTGACTGGTCAAAAAACCACTATATCCTGAATCAAATAGAAAATGTGAGTACTGTTGCAGAAAGCATGTTTTTCTACACTTCCCTCTTATCTCCCTTCCAAGCCAAGAAGCACTGACATGAGTTGTACATCAATTTAAGAGAGTGGATTTTTTTTTTTTTTTTTTTCGCTCTGTTTCTTTTTTCTTTTCTCTCCTGACAGGCAGCTATTGTGACATATTGGGTCAGTCAGAAATGAAAGATATTCATGCAGGCATGCAATACTTGTAATGAAGTCTCAGCTTGACCTT
Source organism: Siphamia tubifer (assembly GCA_020466265.1). Classification (NCBI taxonomy): domain Eukaryota; kingdom Metazoa; phylum Chordata; class Actinopteri; order Kurtiformes; family Apogonidae; genus Siphamia; species Siphamia tubifer. The sequence continues at coordinate 57,150,821 of CM035785.1, read as the reverse complement.
CTGCATGATTGATTCTGTAATTTACTTTTCTCAGGCAGCTCTCAAAATGAAATGATGTCATGTTGGACAAGTTTTAAATACCCATAATGCATCACAAGGAATGGGTGGAGGGGCTCTGGGTCAGCGGCTGGACCGGACTGAGGGGGTAAAAACCCAGTGGCCTCACAGAAGGGCTGCACGATATTAGGAAAAAACTGACGCTGCGCTTCTTTTTTAACCCTGCGATATGAAAAAATCCTCAGGAGTAAATAACAGCTGTGTGGTGACGGTCAAATTAGAGGTTAATACCGAACATACGTGTCAGTGTCGTCCTTCTTGTAGCTGAAATAATGAAATAAAATTAATAATTACAAAAAATATATAATAATAATAACAACAAATAAAATCTAAATAAATGAATCAATTAATTAAAAAAAAAGACAAATACATTTAAAAGAAAAAAATAAAAAATGTTATAAAAATAATTGCAGGATTATTAAACCAAAGTAAAGCCTCCATTCTTCAAATTACTCTGCTGGAGTTGACAAGAAATACAAGTCTGTTTTTCAGTTACATATAATAAATAAATAAAATAAAATTACAATAAATTAATGAATGACAAAATAAATACATAAAATTTGTAATAAATAAATTAATACAAAAATGCATCAAAAATATTAAATAAATAAATAAAAATAAATAAATGAAGTAATAAATACATGAAAAAGGACAAATTTAAAAAAAAATACATATTTTTTAAACGATAAAAATAAATAATAAATCAATGACTAAATAAATCAATAAAAAAATATATATTATTCCAGGACCTGCAGGTTGACTACTGTACACACATACACTGTGCAGCAATAATACCCATAATGCATCACAAGGAACAGTGGGAGGGGCTCTGGGTCAGTGATGATACCAGACTGAGGGGATAAAAAAAACAAACCTCGTGATCTGACAGTGTAAAGGCTGGAGGAGAACTGGGGTAACGGTTAGAGATTTGTTTTTAAGTCGGGGTTAGAGGTTGTGAACGAAGCTTCGACTGAGTTTATGGAGAGAGAGAGAGAGAGAGAGAGAGAGAGAGAGAGAGAGAGAAGTGTGTTTGACTGAGACAGGGCAGAGGAAAGAAAAACAATTTATCTTCATGCTATTATAGCCTTTACCGGCATTCAAAATTCCATTTTTCTCATTTGGCTTAAGCACGGACTTCAGCAGGTTGCAGAAAATGGAGGAAAAAAAAATAAAATGATGTACCCGTTTAGAAGGCGAGTAAAGGAATATGTGCAGAGCGCTGATAAACTATCTTTAATAGGACTGACCTTTCATGCTGGCGAAAGTTACTGGGGGATTCATCCTTATAATTACCATATAGATGATTTTACCCCTCTCCTGCCATGGAATATTTCCAAGAGCTCTGGCATTGATTGAATGGAAATTGAACTTGTTAACATTCTTTTCAGTCTGTTACAGCTTAGTACATAGTGCCACTGTTCATAAATTCCCACCTAAATTCTGATTTTCAATATCTTTAAAAACAGACTCAAGCCTGTTTTCATTGACGTCAGTGTTGAGATTTTTATCAGCACACTTTGGTAAATGCATAATGTTGCATTTTCAGTCCAGCTGCTGCGTTTATTTATTGGCCCGTTTTTCTTGTGGAAAGGGTTTTCACACATTGTCAACAACTGAAGCTTTTATTTTCCTTATCTGTTGGTTTTGTGTGTGTTTTATGTGGCTGTGTGTGAAGTGTGTGCAGTGATAGATGTGGATGAAGCCAAGATGAATGGACCAAAATGGTTGGTTTTTTTTGGGGGGGGGGGGGGGTTGTTTTTCCTGTTAGGGCTGTACGATATTAGACAAAAACTGACATCGCGATTTTTTTATTTTTTACTTTTAAAATTTTCTGATATATTTGAAAATGCGTAACGGTCAACAGAGAATGTATGTTTCAATGCCATCCTTCTTGTAACTGAAATAATTAAATTAAATGAATAATTGAAAATAAATCGGAAAAAAAAAAATATATATATAAATAAATGAATAAATTAATTAAAAAAGGGAATAATATAAAATAAAATAAATAAATATATGAATAAATACATTTAAAAAGACAAATAAATAAATAAATAAAAATATAAGTATAATAAATACATAAATGAAGACAAATGAATAAATATAAATTAATAAAAATATAATTAAATGCAAAAAATATCAAATAAAAATAAAGGAATAAATAAATGTAAAAAGATGAATAAATAAATAATAAAAAAGATAAATGAATAAGTAAATGAATAAAAATAATTAAAAAAAAAATAAAAATAAAATATATATATATATATATATATATATATATATATATATATATATATATATATGTATATATATATATATATATATATATATATATATATATATAAATACAGAAATTAATTAAAAATAAAAAATAATATCAGGACCTGTGGTGTGATGTACATTGTGACGTTGTTGCTCAAACATTACATCACGCCGCTCTTATTTCATCTGCATTATTTTGTCGTCGTAGAATTGACACAATGGGAAACATAACAAATGTAATGTATTAAAAAAGGCTGCAGTGATTAGGAACATATTTCAGCTTGTCGCATTAACAACACACACACACACACACACAAACCTGACTAAGGAAGGCACATCTGGCCACTGTGTACTCAAGATAAGGACTTATTTGCAGATTTACGATCACTATCAAAATATCTAGTTAGATTTCTGCTGTGACTGCTGACAATACTGCAATCAAAATGCAAATGAGATGGCAGACACATAAATAAACATCCTAGTACGAGATTCATGTTCACAATCAAGGCGACTGTTAAGATGATTTTTCTTTTGCGAGTGTGTTATTAGTTGTTATCTGTTCAGATTCATTTTACAGACATGCTAATCCTGCTGGCTAACTGATGAAACTGTCATTGCTCTTTTAGAAAATGACAAGCAAAGTGAAACGACTGATTCAATGCTTCATGTAACAACATGAAATGGAGGGAGAAAAAAAAAGACATTAGACTGTACGCCTAGATAAGTTGAATTTACTTGAAAAAATAGAGGGAAGTGGTTGCCTTAGAATATTTGACTAATGTAGAATTCAACTTAAAATGTGTGAAGGTTCTAGAATTATTTTATAATGTCGAGCTGATTTAACTTAAAATGTTGTTTCCACTATTAATTCTATGTTGTATTTTAAATAGAAACCATTCATTTTATCTGTTCCGTGCATCAATTATTAGAACCTTTGTGTAGATTTATTTCCTCACTGTTTTTTATTCTTTTATTAGGGCTGGAAAACAGTTTAATTTTGAAGCAAAGAAACATGGATTTAAAAAGAGAGAGAGAGAGAGAGAGAGAGAGAAAATATTAGACTGGACATGATGAAGGAATCCATCTCTCTACCTCTACCAAACGGTTGAGCTGACCAACAAAGGGTTAAGTATAATAATATAAAGTGATATTTTATAGTAAATGAGGATCGCATACTCAGAATTTAAACTAATACAATCAAACTTAAATCATGTGAGCAAACTGTAATTTGTTTTGTAATTACAAAATGAAATGTGGGCTAAACAATGTACGCGTATATGATTAAATGTAGGATGTTTAACCGTGGTCATCAGTGCATATTTTGTTTTTGTTTTTTTAAAGACGCTTCATCCAAAGGCTATTTACAGAAGGAATAACCGTGTTCCAAACAAATGGCAGAATGGACCATTGCTCTAAGTCAAAACTGCATCATTGGGATTGAACAAAAGTGTTATTATACAGATGGCCACAACTAATGAGCTCAGTGAGCACGTCTTTGATGGTGTGCGCAGCGAGCAGAGAGCACGCTGCAAGCCGTGGTGTTGTCAGTAATGAAGACAATAACACTCAGATACGTCTGGAGGCTGCACATATATGTAAATCACAGTCATTTGGTCGCACACTTGTTTATTGCTTCTTTTATTTGTGTGAGAAAACTCAAACTGTCCATATTTGAGAGCTCATAAAAATATGTCTCCAATGGTTTCCCAACCTTTGGCTGGTCTTTGCCGTATCTCTGTTAGACATGTAAATATAAATGTGTTCTGGCGTCATAGATTGTATTTATGATAAGCAGTACACATGGCATATGAGAGAGGAATGGATTGTCGATCCAATATGCTTCCATCTGAAATGGTGTTACAATATTGTTTTTGAAGACGGGGGCATTCATAAGGTTCTTTCAATAAAACCAGGTGCGTGGGTTTATGATGTGTTGATGTTGGGAGAGATTGAGTTTGTGCTGCTGAATACCAGATGGATGTACGGAAGGGGAGAACAAATCACCTTTTCTGTTGTGTTCACGTCCCCTTCTCTGTTCCATGTCACTTCTGCTGCCGTTCTGATCAGTCTTCCCTCAGGGGAGCTGGCGGTCTTCATAATTTCACCCTCAGCACAATCAATGCAAACATGTACGCTGCACCTTTTTCTAAAACCAAATGTTTTATCAGGGGAAAATGTGTTGGAGATTTTGAAAATGTTATTACATTTTTCCCTTAATGGTCAAAGACAGGGGACTTGTCCGAAGCTTTTATGCTTCACGCTTTCACCAAGTTGATTAATGATGTTGATTGTAAATATATATATATATATATATATATATATATATATATATATATATATATATATATATATATATATATTCATTTCTAAGAAATGTGCCACTTTCACAGAGATTGAACCAGATTTTTACCAAATCATGTATTGTTCTTTATACTGGTGAATGGATAATAGAATGAAATGGAAAATATATTGTTTAAACATCGACATTGCAATGTATGTGTGCGTAATAATAATAATAATGGATTGGGGGAGGCACGGTGGTGCAGTGGTTAGCACGGTGGTGCAGTGGTTAGCACGGTGGTGCAGTGGTTAGCACGGTGGTGCAGTGGTTAGCACGGTGGTGCAGTGGTTAGCACTCGTGCCTCACAGCAAGAAGGACCCTGGTTCGAATCCCGTACCAGACCTTTCTGTGTGGAGTTTGCATGTCCTCCCCGTGTCCGCGTGGGTTTTCGCCAGGCACTCCGGTTTCCTCCCACCATCCAAACACATGCACTGATAGGTTAATTGGTTAATCTAAAATTGTCCATAGGTGTGAATGTGAGAGTGATTGTTTGTCTATATATGTTCAGCCCTGCGATGAACTGGCGTCTCATACAGGGTGTACCCCGCCTTCGCCCATTGTAGCTGGATTAGGCCCCCAGTGACCCCTGCGACCCTAGTGAGGATAAAACGGGTTCAGATAATGAATGAATGAATAATGGATTGGATTTATATCGTGTTTTTTTGGTCACTCAAAGCGCTTCACATTAGTAACCCGTTATTCATTCGCTCTCACATACACCCTCTGGTGGTGGTAAACTACATATGTGTCCACAGTTGCCCTGGGCCAGAGTGACAGAAGCGTGGCAGCTGTTTCGCAATGTCAGTTTTTTTTTTTTTCACTATTGCAAACACAAAAACTAGAACTAGAGCAGTCTATTATATTGTGACATTTTGAAGTTACCCGTTTTCCCTCCCAGGCAGTAAAAGCAGTGTCACAGATTTCTATACAATAGAAGTTTGAAGTGAATTGACTCGACCACACCCCTCCCAAATCCAGGTCCATGCTCAGGTCTTGTCCCAGGTCAGTGTGTACTGAGCCAAAAGGAAATTCTATCTGAAAGAACAGGAGCAGAATGAAAGCACCACTCCATCATGTACTTAAGAGTGCAGGATTTTAGAAGCTAACCATTGTTAAAGACACGCAGGTTGTCTTTTATAGAAATGAAAACCTTAACTACAGAATGTATGGCTCCTGGTGCAGGTGCATGTCTTTTTAATTGTGACATTTGAAGTTCTGGTATGTGCCACAGTTACCGTCCCTGGATTATTACCTAACACACCTACTAACACACAAGGCAGTCAAAGCGGTGTCACACATTTCCATACAATAGAGTTTGGAAATGAATCAACTGAGCTGTGTAGCCATCTATTACTGGCTTATAAAGTTGGCTGCTCGGGTGTCAAGATAATTTATCATGGCCTGTAATAGAGACATTTAAGACCCAGGACATCATGACATGTGATCTTCCACATAACAATCCAAGAATCCAATGACCCGATTTTCTCTCTGGTAAAAGGATACAGCTTCACAAGCAAGAACTCGGCAGCGGGGAGTCATAATGAGCCCATCTGAGGTACAAGTCTGTGCAGCAGGACCTGTGTTGTAGACCATCACTGGCAGCATTTGTGACACTGTCAGAACTGGAGTCTGGACCCAAATAAACGACTCAGAGGCAGAACGTAAAATATAATCTATTTAATGAAGGACAGGGTTTAATACACAGTGAAAGAGGATGAGTAGGGGACAGGCAGCACACACCTGGGTACACAGGTGGACGATCAGTGAAACAAATACATAGAGTCTGTACTAGTGATCAGCACTTTTTGGCCTGATCACTTATCACCAAAAAACTTGATCAGCTGTTAACAGTGACAACACGCATTGATCGCTATTAAGAGAAAGTAGCTCCAAACAATTATGAGGTGTGAGTTTTTGTTTCCGTGACTGTTTTGTTCTGTAAATAAGTCACTCATTCCAACACCTACTGCTTTGAGAAGAAACATGGTTTATTTTGGTGACCCCAGAAAACCTGCCGGGACTACTTTCACTTTGACCCAAACCAGACCAGAACTGGAGTCACAGGACACTGTGGGGTCACTGTGGGGTCAATGTGGGGTCACTGTGGGTGCACCAGAGTATCTCAGACAGATCTATGTGAAAAATAGTGAACTATCCCTTTAACACTAAGTCAGGGACGAACTGTCAGAGAAGAAGAGGACAAGAGAATATATAGAGGACAGATAAGGAGACGCAGGTGGACAAAAGGAGGGAACACAGGGGACAGACCAGGGAAACACAAGGAAGTGAGAAATCTAACAAAATACAACAGGAAATGGACGTAAAAGACAAAACATGAACTAAAAACACAGCTTGACAAGACACATCATTTACATTAATAATCCCATTTTCTGTTTGTTTTTTGTTTTTTTTAACCTGTCAACTCTTTTTTTTTTTACAGAGTGTTGGACCAGGCCACCTTCGCCAGTACCCTCCTAACGCTGCCATGGTGATGAAGTCTATCATCAGCATGAACAGTCCCAACGGAATGATGTCAAGGAATCAGCTGACCACTATCAACCAGTCCCAGCTGAACGGACAGTTGAGCTTAAACATGGCTGGATCTAACATCACCCACACTTCACCGTCACCTCCTGCCAGCAAGTCGGCCACACCGTCCCCTTCCAGCTCCATCAACGAAGACGACCAGGACGATGGCAACAGGGTAGGGAATCTTTCCAGCATAATACAGGCTGTCCCAAAAGTCTAAATACACAAGAAAAATGTCCTGACATAAAGCATTTGTAATTATATGATATGCTCTATATGTCAGGAACACATTTCTTTATTCAAATTCGTTCCATAGATTATCTGGAATATAGACAAATACATGTTAGAACCATGTATGTATGGAATGTATTATGTCCCTATATATGGAGACTTATGGGGACACCCCCCCATACACACCATAGGTTGAGTACCTTCATACGAGGACTGTCAAATTATCAAATTTTTAAAATCAGATTAATCACAGGGTTGCTTTGAATTAACTTCGATTAATCATGATCAGAACTTTATGTCAGTTGACTGTTCTGTCTCTGTTTAGGTTTTTTTGTACTTAAATTACCTACAAAAAAAAACTAAAACGCAAAAAATGCAGAGAAAAACTGACCAAAATATTTATTAAAATGAACAGAAATGACCAAAATATTCAGTAACTTATCTTGGAAACTTGAGCCAACCAAGACATGAGTTTTCTTTATCACGGCCACACATGTGGGAACATTTGTTTATTTTTTCCAGAAACATTTAACATGTAGACCAGTGTTATTATATTATTTTTACATTTGTGTTTGCTTACCTTTATTTCAGGTCATTGGTGAAAAGCGACCAGCCCCCATTGATCCCACAAAAAAACCCAAAACACCCAAAAAGAAAAAGAAGAAGGATCCCAACGAACCCCAGAAGCCGGTGTCGGCATATGCCCTGTTCTTCAGAGACACTCAGGCGGCTATCAAGGGTCAAAACCCCAACGCAACGTTTGGGGAGGTGTCCAAGATAGTAGCATCCATGTGGGACGGTCTGGGCGAGGAACAGAAACAGGTACTGCTGTTGTAGCCTACAGTTATACATGAGTTAAAATAGGTTAGTGTGTGTGTGTGTGTGTGTGTGTGTGTCTGTGTCTGTGTGTGTGTGTGTGTGTTAGTGTGTGTGTGTCTGTGTGTGTCTGTGTGTGTGTGTGTGTGTGTGTGTTAGTGTGTGTGTGTGTGTGTTAGTCTGTGTGTGTGTGTTAGTCTGTGTGTGTGTGTGTGTCTGTGTGTGTGTTAGTGTGTGTGTGTGTGTGTGTGTGTGTGTGTGTGTGTGTGTGGCACTATAAATAATTAGTATTTAAAAAGAAACTTCCAATTGTCTATTCACATGTACTTTTGTGTCATCACAGGTCTACAAAAGCAAAACAGAAGCTGCCAAAAAAGAATATTTAAAAGCCCTTGCAGCGTATCGCGCTAGCTTGGTTTCTAAGGTGAGAAACTTCTTTTCACATGAAAAATGTGTTAATTTGACAGAGAAATGAATTAAATTACTCTGAATTTTTGTGTTCCATTATGTGTGCCGCGCGGGTGTGAAAGGCATTTTTGTACCCACTGAAACAACACAAGCAATTTAAAGTGTTGAAGATGTTAGAATAAATAACATTTTACAAAAGTGCAGCTGTAACGACACATTTATTTTACTTTTTGTTTCTCCACTCAGGCTGCAGCAGAGTCCGCTGAGGCCCAGACCATCCGCTCAGTGCAGCAGACCCTGGCCTCCACCAGCTTGTCCCCGGGCCTGGTGTTACCTTCACCCCTGAACCAGCACCCCTCCATGCCATCAGCTTCCCAGGCCCTTCAGCAAGCCTTACCACGGGCCATCGCCCCCAAGCCTCTGCAGATGAGACTAGGGGGCAGCCAGATCGTCACTTCAGTCACAGTGTCCCATCAGAACATGCCCTCTGGGATGCCACCGCAGCTGCTGGGCCAGATGGGCGCTGGAGGATCTATGGTGGCGGGAGCTCAGTCCACGGCCGTGTCCCAGATGAGTCCTCCGATGCAGCCGGTGCAGCAGCATGCCATGCAGCAGCTTCAACAGCAGCAGCAGCAGCAACAGCAGATGCAACAACACCTCCAACACCATCAGATGCAGCAGCAGCAGATGCATCACCAGCAGATTCAACAGCAGATGCAGCATCAACATTTCCAACACCACCTCCAGCAACAGCTGCAACAGCACCACATGCAGCAGCAGCAGCAGCAGCAGCAGCACCAACAGCAGCATCAACAGCAGCAGCAGATGCAGATGCAACACATGCAGCTGCAGCATCAACTGCATCAGCAGCAAATCCAACACCTCCAGCAGCAGCAGCAGCAGCAGCAGCAGCAGCACCAGTCCCAGTGTTCCCCACCCCATCACTCTCCTGGGACACCCCATTCAGTGGGGGGCTCAGCTTCTCTTGGTAGCCCTCAGCCGCCCCCACAGCAGCAACCGCACCCCTCCCAAATCCAGGCCCATGCCCAGGTCCTGTCCCAGGTCAGCATTTACTGAGCCAAATGGAAATCCTATCTCAAAGAACAGGAATAGATTAAAAGCATCATTCCATGTTGCTTTTCTAAGTTGCACTTAAGAAGTGTGTAAGATTTAGAATGTTATACAAAGAACCTGTCCATTGTTCTAGACGGATATGCACACATGTGTACAGGGGGTAAAACTAGCTGGGTTTTTTTTTTTTTTTTTTGTCTATAAAATAGGCTGAGCTTTGACAGAAGCCTGTTAGGGTGAGTGCCCAGTGCTTGTTTGTTTTGTGAGGTCTTTCAGTTGTCAATTTAAAACTGACTGGGCACACGATACGTTGAGAGACGTGCGTCTTTCGCTGTTTTATTTAACAATAAAGCTTTATTTATGAGGCCAGAGTTGACAGTTCGGTGCAGCAGAAGGACATTTGGAACGCGTCTCAACAAAAAGGATTTTTTATCAGCTCTTGTCCGGGACTGAACGATAGACACACCGGATCTTTGCTGGAAACCAGTAACACACGTCAGTCTTTGGTTCCACACTGGCCAGTATATAAACATAACCAGACTGTCTTCACTCCAACCTCTCTCTCTTTTTTGCCCATCATTCTTGCAGATGTGTTCATCAGTGGCTTCGGGATGGGTGGGGTGGGGGTGGGGGGGGGGGGAGGACGATCAAACGTCACCGTGATATTTGACCACATTTAAACCATGTCAGAAACTGCAGACCGTGGACTGAAGAGAAACTGAAAAAATGAGGAGGGTCTGGGATCTGTGGACGAATGACTGAACAGACTGAGACAGAAACTGCCATAAATCATTAATGTCATCGCATCATCAACTGTAGCTGTAATCTGCTGTACATGTTTTGTAGAGTGGGAAGAGACAAGACCTCCTTTATCCAGTAAAAATCCACCCTAGAGATGATTTACCCAAAACCGCGTGTAACTGGCAAAAACCCCAAAACATTTGTTCTTTAATGTATTTGTTTTCACTTCAGATGTTTAACAATTAAATTATGTTTTTTATTTTGTGTAACAAATGGGATATTTTATGGTAAATACAAAATTCGGGTTCAAGGCAGATGCTTTGGGGGATTTATGTATTTTTACTCTGCTCCTTGATACCATAATTGTTTAAAAAATATAATACAAAACAAAAAAGGAAAAAGAAAACCTTAGCAGAGCCAGTTTGTTGCACTGCCAAAACTTAAAAAGGCATCGGGAGGTATTTTTTGCCAGCTGTACAAATGTCCCTGAAAAAAACAACAAAAAAAAAAGAAAGAAAATGTACATTTTTCATATCACCTGTTGTAAAGTTTTAATATGTGAGGCTTTAATTAAAACATTGTTAAACGACCTGTGGATTGCTATATCACATAGTGCATTTCTGCTCTTTTATACTTTTTTATGAGTTACAATAGAAGCAATTAATTTTGTTTGTAATATGCTTACAAACCAACTGCTTTTGAAAAACTGTGCATAGAATAAATGCATATCGTTATGGAATTCTTGAAAAGTTGTTTTCAGCTCACAATAGGAACAGTAATTTAATGTTTTGAGTTTTTTTTGCTCTGCCATGAAGACTTATCCAGAGACATTCCATCACTAATATGATAGTAGCCATAATTTTGTATGAAGTATTATATATTTCTTTGTGTCTCTGTTCAAAATTAAAATATCAATCACAAATATTTATTTGAGGATTTGGTTTATTTCAAAGGTTATATTAGCCATCTTTTTTTTTTTTTCCTATGAGGTATTTCTTCACATCTTCTTCTTCTTAGTTATTTTAAAGGCAGATAAATCTCACATGGCGTGCGCCGTTCTTTACCCGATGTAAAAAGAAATTTGTATGTTTTCTATGAAGTAATTCTATGATAGGAGAAAAAAACTAAACAAAAATGGTAACACTTTACATTATCAATCACTAATAAGGTAGTAATTCTATGGCAATTTCACGGTAATAATCGTTTGTAACAATTTCCATGCATGCTGTCGTCTCTGTACACGTAGTTTTAATCCAGATGCAAACAGCTTTAATTAAGATGGTAATGTCATGGTAATAATGCCTTTGTAACTGCTTATATAAGGTAATTTACATGTAGTTTCCAGTGCAATTACTCTGTAGTTTCTAGGTAATAGTGATGCGAACAGCTTTCATTTCAAGTATAATAAAATGGTAATTATTTGAAATTAATCTGTACTTACTGAAATGATGAGGCCAGAGTTTACGTGTTTTTTTTAATAACCTGAAACACAAGGTGGTAATTTCCAGGAAAATCCACAGCATCGGGGCCGTAAAATACATTATCACTTGTTTCCACCCACTTATGTAGTTATTACCAAGAAAGAGACCAAATTAAATAAGTGCAGTAGTAAGATAGTAAAAATATATGATGTGTCTGTAAATACACTGGAACAAGTTAAGTCATTTAATATACATGAGCTACACTAGTGCCTCTTCCTACTTAAAATTACCTACCTGTGTTGATATTTATTAACATGAAATTACCATAGAATTGTCCACATTAAAGAAAACTGTTTGCATCACTATTACCTAGAAACTGCAAAGTAGTTGGACTGGAAAATGCATAGATGTTACTTGTAATAAGCAATTACAAAGGCATTATTACCATGAAATTTAAATGAAAATTACCATAGAATTAACACATTATTAGGAATCTGTAATGTAAAGTGTTACCGAAATATATATATATATATATATATATATATATATATATATATATATATATATATATATATATATATATATATATATATATGACCATTGATGTTGGCATTATTATAGTGTTTGCTGTTTTTCAGTGATTTTGAATGGAAGTCACTTGTAACTGTGTGTAAAAACAGTGTTGTTACTGGACAAGCTCAGCATGTAACTGGTACTTGTCTCAATAACAGTCCCCTTCTTCACACACTAGTGCATTGGATTCTGCCTCTTTTCTTACTCCCTTCAAAATCGCTTCATTTCCAAGACATCCCCAGGGGTTTTTTGCTGAGCTCCCTTGAATAATATGTTGAGCGGGGGGAGGGAAGGCAAGCAAACAATAATTATCATATCTTCACAATAGGCTGTGAATCCACTGGTCCAGACAGAGAAGGGGCCTTTCCAACCTTTTTTTTTTTTCTCCGAGGCAGCTGAGACATTCAAACGTAGGTTAATGTTAGTTAGAAATTACTCCTGCGCTGGTGTGATAGCAGTTTGATAGAATTTTCACATTTTTGGTTTGTTTTCAATTAGTTTGTTTTAGGAAAGCATTTGTAATTTGGGCCCAAACCTGCTACTCTGCTTTGCTGCTGTGGTGATTGGCCCTTCAGCTCAGTCAGTATATAGAGAGGATGCCCATTTCTCTGCCGTGATTAATTGCAGCATCTGTCCTGTCAGAAGCCCGAGTGAAGAGGTCTGCAGGAAAACTGCAAATAAGCGCTGGCAACAGTCTTAAAGTGCTTATGATGAAATGAAAATTAAAAACAGCAAGTGGCGTGCATGACCTGAATCTTAATACGTTGGGTAGAAGAAGAGAATGTGAGAGCGGGTGTCCATGGATACCAAACACATGCTTTAAAAACACACAGTAATGAGGCTCTGGGAAATGGCTGTTATTATTCTGAACAGATTCACAGCAGAGCCCATTAATAATGCATGGAGCTCCTTGTTATTCCATAACCCCTCAGTACTGCGGTCACTGTGTGTACAAATATCTCACAGCCAGGGTTGGAGTTATGGGACTCTGCAATAAAAAGGTTACAGATATTTTCAAAACACTGCTATACACACACACACACACACACACACATCATTTACAAGGATAATACACTTCTGCTTCTATAATGGGATTGGTTTCATTTGAATAGGTGAATAGATAAATTTCACCTGCTTCACTCAGTCGATACAGAACAGGGAGGGGTGTCAAACTCATCGTAGTTCAGGGCTTCACACTCAGCGAAATTTGATCTGAAGTGAAAAAAATAAATATTATAATAATTAGAGCTGCACAATATATTGTTTGAGCATCGACATTGCAGTCGTCACATCGCAGGTCCTGCAATTATTCTTATTTTAGATTATATTATTATTTTTACATTTGTTTAGATTATTTATTCAATCATTTTTTTATGTATTTTATTTGTTTATTTGTCTGTTTTATTTATTCCTTAATTTTTTTTCATTTTATTCCATTTAAAAAAAATTTTAATGTTATTATTTAACATAATAATTAGAGCTGCACAATATATTGTTTGAGCATCGACATTGCAATAGTCACATCACAGGTCCTGCAATAATTTTTATTTTAGATTATTTTTTATTTGTGGGACGTATTAAATCCAGGTCTGTTTGTTTGTCTGTCTGTCAGCAGGATTACGCAAAACGCTCTGAACATATTTTGGTGAAACTTTCACGAATGACAGATAATGAGTCAAGGAAGAACCCATTAGATTTTGAGCAATGAAGGTCAAAGGTCAAGGTCACACTAAAGGTCAACAGCTAAAACACATCAGTGGTAATATCTCAGGATTCAGACAAGATAGAATCTGGTATTTTTTTCATTCATGGTCTGACCTTCAGACATCAGAAGGGTCAACACCTATAACCCTAACCTTTGACCCCTGACCCTAGCCTTCAGACATCAGAAGGGTCAACACCTATAACCCTAACCTTTGACCCCTGACCCTAGCCTTCAGACATCAGAAGGGTCAACACCTATAACCCTAACCTTTGACCCCTGACCCTAGCCTTCAGACATCAGAAGGGTCAACACCTATAACCCTAACCTTTGACCCCTGACCCTAGCCTTCAGACATCAGAAGGGTCAACACCTATAACCCTAACTTTTGACCCCTGACCCTAGCCTTCAGACATCGGATTGGTCAACACCTACAACCCTAACCTTTGACCCCTGACCCCTAACCCTAGTCTTCAGACATTAGATAGGTCAACACCTATAACCCTAACCTTTGACCCCTGACCCCTAACCCTAGCCTTCAGACATCAGATGGGTCAACACCTATGGCTCCATCACGTCATGTTTTGACGTCATATGACGACATATCAAGCCTTGGTGGACGTCTGCTGTCTCAAACTGCCTTGTTTGTATATATTCTATTTTTATTTGTTTAGATTGTTTATTTTATTTTATTTATTTTAATGTTTTTTTATTTATTTTTAATTTATTTTTATTTGTTTGTCTTTTTTATTCATTCTTTCATTCATTTTTCATTTATTTGTCTACATTATTAGTTACTTATTTGTTTAGATTATTGATTTTATTCATTTCTTTTTTCTTTAGTTGTTTATTTAAAAACATCACCTCGTTGGTGGACCTCTCTTCATTCGAAGGGGGGCGGTCTGCCCTGGTGGAAGTTTGCGTTCTTCGAGTGCTTTTCTAGTTTGTTTTATATTCAATAAAAAAGTAACTTTGCTCAGTGGGGACATGATCATTTGGCTGAACTCTACGCCTCAGAAACTCATAAAATGTTATAAAATATAATATTTAAAATATGTTTGTGTGTTATAATGTAAAGACACATGGAAATGTTCATTTCACTTTTTAGAATGTATATTGTGGTTTAGTTTCTATGTAAATCTTTGTGGGACATAAAGTGCACCAAATTCAGAAAATCACCCTCATATGTTATTATGAGCCTAAATTGATTTGAATGTGAATCGTGAACTAAAAGGATTTATATCTTAGTGTAATTTTTGCATTACATAAATTCATCCAAAGGGCCAGATTGGACCCTTAGTTGGGCCGGATTTGGCCCCTGGGCCGCATGTTTGACACCTCTGAAACAGAATCTAGTGAAGAATGTTTTGCTTTCCAGTGCCATACAATGTAAGTGCACAATCAATAGCCTCCATGTTTCTTTCTGCCATCATCATTAAGTACCGCTGATGAAATGTATAAAGGGCACTGTGACATTAATATGTCATTTGAGTAATGCAATCATGAGGTGACCTAATTGTCTTCCTCGTACGTGCTGAGGTCAGTTGCTCGGCACTACGCTGAGGATGACTGAGGAGTCAGATGTGGAAGCCGGGGGGATTCTGTATTTTAATGATTTATTTGATTCCTTTGTTGTTTTCCCATTCAGTGCACAGATACAATGCATACACAACAAAAGGCCCTGCTGACACTGACCATCTGACCGTCAGACCCACGCTGCAGCCAATCTCCACAGTCTGGACTCAGGTCACAGATGCAAGACCTGATGCTTAAAACTGCTTAAAACTGAAACTTGGACCCTATATGTAAAAAACACTGGCATTACGGGTCACTAATAAGGTGGTAATTTGAATGTAATTTCATGGTAATAATTCCTTTGTAACCACTTCTTATTGGAGGTGGTTCCACAGGGTGGCACCAAGTGGCATTTGCTCCAGTCCATATCTTATTCTGCCACTCCATTTTTATTTTCAATACTATTTAAGTTAAAATATCCATTCATTTTTTTTATATATAATTTAGTGATTCCAAAATTCACATACTCTCATTCCTGCCTATTTATGACTCCTTTTTTATTTATTTATTTTTTTTAACTATCCTGCCCCCCCTCTAAAATTACAACATGGTTTCACCTTGTCCCCCTTACCTTTCTGTGACCCCAGAAAATATTCATTATTTCACCATCGTTCTTCACATCTATGAAGAGAAAGACAGATTTTAATTTGCAACTTGTCTGACATGAAAACCATAAGGTCAAAGTCTTAAGTCAAAATCAGTGAAACCCTTGTCATACAAACTAAACAAACACAGCCATGTCCTGTTCTGAAACACATTTTGATATCCAGTTACTTTTAGCCCAACTTTCTAATCCATATGTGGTAGTTAGGATAGCACACTAGTCATGACTTGTGATCCCCAAGCATAGCCCTAGGCTAGTACCTGTCTTTAGGGTAGATTATGTGGGAATTGGATCATGCAGGTGGTAGTTTGCATGGGTTACTGTTCATCATCAATACTCACTTTCAACCCTCCAGGATAGTGTATTATGTCTTTCACTCATACTAGTAGTAAATAGCATTGTCTTTTTTGTCACTTTGTGCTGCTAGTGCAATACACCATCAACATTATGAGAGCCATTTAGGATAGCTCCAGCCACTCTATGTTATTTCAAAGCCATCCTATAACGTTTTGCCAATTTTTTTACATTTATTTATATATTTTTCTCTTCTTACATTTTTTCTTTAAAAAAATAAATAGAGTAAAGCACTGAACACGAGCCATCAAGAACGCAAGTTAATCTTAACACAAGTTTATATTTGCTTATTTATTATTTAATGCCTCACCCTAACCCGGGTCACATGACGCCTCACTTCCGGTGCCTCCGTTATCTCTTCCGGTTCACATAACATATATAGCCCTCCTTCATTTGTCACTGATTCTTAGCAGTTCTACTCCACTACACTCAGATTAGTCACCCTGTGTATTTTTGGACCAAAGCCTTTTTAACCTCAGAGAAAAAAATAACTTTTTCGAGGAAACACCATTTCCACGGCCTCGTCGGGTTAAATCTTCCAGCCTCACGGTGAGTTCGTACAGCATTTGTGGTTTATATTTGCATGCACATGCACTGTATTGACTCAAACATTTCATTAATACTACAGATAAATCCGCCTCAATAACCTGACAGATTGTCCACAAACTGTATCCCGTCTACACACCGGTGAGTTTTAATATTTCCGTGTTTCTGTTGTGCTAAGTAGTGGCTAATGCTAGCTTAGCATTTAGCCGCGGCTGGCGAAATGCTAAGCCGGTGACCAGCGCCGCAACCTACCGCTTTTTTTTAAACTAGCACGCCCGCCACTCAGACCTCAACGAAATATATTTCTACAGAACGGACCCGACCCGCTTCTGGACCCGCATTTTAAAAGTGTAGTCAATGGTCTTTATAAACATCAAATGACATACCTGCATTTATTTCCGTGTTAAAATCCGATGTCCTTGCTTGTGCGCAGCATCTCAACCAGGGGTCGACTACATATAACAACCAAAGAGCCATTTGAACCTCAGTTCTACGGAATAGAAAACATTGGCAGCCCCTCGTCATCTTTAAAAATCTCAGTGAATGTGTCCCAAACCTTACTTTTTTGTGTTTCTGGAGCTTGCACTCTTCCAACTTGACTTTCTCTCTTGCTCCCTCCATACCGTGGGTCGTCACCCGCACGGAAACTTGGGTAATGAAGCGCATTTACCAGGTTATATTAATGTTGGAAAGCCCACACAATTTAATTGCTTGTTTAATTATATTTATTCAGGAACAACTCAATTTCTGTACGTTGTCAAATATCCCATGGTCATGAACGCACCAGTGGTGTCATGACGGTTAAGAACGTACTTACGTGTTATGCTAACGATGCCAAAATCGCTATCTCGCCTTTCTTTTGTCTTTATTCATATACTCCTGGCTTATTACTGTGTGTAATAGCCACATGGTGAGATGAATAACACGGTACAGTTCGGATAGACATTAGCATGGTGTGTTTATCTGTGCATATGTTGGTTGTTTAGCGTCGGTAGCTGGTGTGTTGTTGAAGCTAATACGGTAATAAGCTAGCTGTCATCTGCTTTCTGAGGTGATTTGTGTATTCCATGACCCATATGATACATCTGAGTGACTCGTACAGTAGTCTACAGTCCTAGTGAATTTATTGTATGTATATTTGTTATAGTGAGTGTTACTCTCTGTTATTATAGACAGCAGTGAATAAATCGTCAATGAGGACATCTGCATTCCTGTTCTTTCGACGGAACAACATCCCCATACCTTGCCAATATAAACCAGATAAATCCTAGAGACAACCCCACGCTCTCCATTTTAATGTCTATCTCAAACGACCTGACCGACCGCAACCCAAATATCATTAAAAGTATTTTGCAATGACCTGTAACTGCGGTTGACCGCGGGCACCAGCTCACTTCGAGTCATCCCAAGCATCACTGTCGGTTATATACGACGATGTCTATATATCCTTTAAGTCTCACTACCTCTATGACGAACAAAGTGCAAAATTGAACAAATGGTTAAATGCATCATTAAATAAATGTCGTTAATTAAATAAATGTGTCATTAATTCATTGAAATGCCAATTCAGTTTGTGTAAAAATCTTATTTCACTAATTATTTCATGTTCCTCGTTGCAGTGGCACATTTATTTTATCTGTCGACCTCTCGTCCTCTGAACCTGGTTTATCCTCACACGGGTCGTGTGGGTCACTGAGGGCCTAATCCAGCTACAATGGGCGAAGGCGGGGTACACCCTTTATGAGACGCCAGCTCATCTCAGGGCTGAACATGTATAGACAAACACATTCACACCTATGGGCAATTTAGATTAACCTATCAGTGCATGTGTTTGGATGGTGTGAGGAAACTGGAGAAAACCCACACAAACATGAGAACATGTCCACTCCACACATAAAGGTCTGGTGTGGGATTTGAACCAAGGTCCTTCTTGCTGTGAGGCACAAGTGCTAACCACTGCACCACCATGCTGTATTTTATCTGTCAACCTCCCCTATCAAAGTTAGTGGGCGGGGCTAAGGTGAGTCCAGTCAAATCCACTACTTTGGTCTGCCTTTAAAACGGAAGTAGAAGAAGCTTTTCTAAATATGGTGGTTGTGTTGAAGGATCTCTGTGAACTTTCTAGAGATTTGGAAATGGATATTTTAGACCTTACATAATATGTGGAAGTAGGACTTGCTGACCCCAAGCATGTAGCATTTAAAGCAGAGGAATTAATTGACGTTGTTGGAATTATTTCTGCACTTTTTGACAATGACATTGACTGTAGAGTCACTACAAATTTAGAAGTACCCCACCGATTTTCTGGTACCAGAATGCAACACTGGCTACAAGATAAAGTGTGATCATCTGAATGCAAGAGGTGTACGTGTTCCAAGTGAGTATATGGGAAATGTTTAAATGTACAGTGTATAACTGCCAATGGCGGTAAACACCTGAATCAGTGTAAAAACGCAATTCGTCTGTTCTGCATACTTACTGTAGCAGAACAGTTTTTTATACATTTTGTTGTTGGTCTACATGATCTGTGAAGCTGTTTAATTCCTGTAACACATGAAGCTAATCTCATCCGTACAAATATTATCATTATTTCAAACATAAAAATAAGTATGTAGATGTATAATTAACATATATGCAAGTAATACTTTTAGTCCTTTTTTGCCTTTGGCCAAAAAAACATTCTTTACATTTAAGCATGTGTTTGCTTTTCCATTTTGTATGTCTTCAGTGATAACTGGAACTGTTGATCTCCATGGAGGAAATCTAACCTGGATTCCTGATTGACTTAAGGATGGTGCACCATCAGAGATGGGGAAGACCTCAGACCAACCAGAGATGCTGCACATGACCACTGCTGACAAATCCCCACAGATATGAAACTGCCATCCTATATCCACTTTACTACCTTTTATTTTAAAGTGTGTACATTGTTTGGACTGCAAATGCAAATTAACCTTTTGGCTACAGTTGGGTGCATTTACAGAAATGTTTGTCAATTGTCCCTCTATAACAAATGCAATGAATAAAATGTACAATTGTATCCAATTGTAGATGTATTGTAAGAGTTTTTTTAATGAAGTTTTCAGATGTTTGTATATGTTGGAGTATTAAAACTGTTGGGCATGAATATTTCAGTGGTTTATTAATTTGTTATTCAGTTTAATGATGTATAAAATTTCAAAGTGACAGATGAGTCACAATAAGTAAATGTGATCACAGTTTAGAGGGCAGTTCCTGTAGAAGACGAAATACAAATCTACACATGTAGAAACTGTCTTGGTCTCAGATAGACATGTTCTGTTTCTGGGTGCTCAGTAATGGTGTGAAGACACTCCAAATGATAACAGGGAAAATGTTATATTTAAGTGTTAAACAAAAAAAATTACACATTGGATGAAATAATAGTTAACCATATTACAATACAGTAGCATTATAGTTCTGTCTTTTTAAGTAAAGCGTATTGTAATACAACAGTCAGCAATTAAGAGGTGGTGGTATGTTTATGGAGCTAACTGTGATTACTGCTGTTTACACACATTTAAAATAGTGAGTCATACACCTTAAAATATTACTTGTAATCAGCACTTACAAGGGAATTGCCATGAAATTAAAATAGTATTACCACCTTAATAGTGTTCCATAAAGTGTTCCTAAAACACCGTAAAAAAAGAAAAACGGGTGTTTGTGCTGAAAATGCATCGTTAAGTGTAAAGCCAGGTCTGATACCTGACTGTGTTTATAGGAAGGAGTTTCACCTCAGGTCAAACGGTGAGTTATGTTTAAGGAATTCTTGACCTTGTGGTGATGAACTTTGTGGAGGGAAGTGTTGACCCTTTGGATGAATAGTGGACTTTGTTTGGGACCATGTCGTCCAACCCCACCGTTGACATCCATGACCAGCGCTAATGCTTGTTTATAGAACTTTTGACCTGCTCGAGTCCATGAGCGCCGTAGCCTCCAAGTTAAAATACATTTACAAGGGATGGGTGGGGTGGGGGTTAGTATAAATGTTATGATACCCAACAACCCTCTAATATTCTTGTCGGAATATTAGAATGGAGACTTGAATTTAGCATAACTCTCCCTCATGAAACAAAATATATTCCCCCATATACTGTCAATATATTACTGCCTGAAAGTGAACATAGAGTATATTATATAATATACAGAAAAATATATTGTCATTATATTACAATATAGTTAAAAATACAAATGAAGTTGCTGCTTACCATATATTGAGACATATATGTATTTGTATATTTAATATATGAATGCACACATATGTTAAGAGTATATATGTAATTATAATGTATGCAATTATATATTTTGTAATACATTTCACAATATATGTGAAAAGAAATAAAATTTTAATAAGTGTGTAAAAATACAGGCCATCTTTTGTCTTCAGTGCAATATATGTTTTATATTTGTCAATATATGATCCAATCACATATTGCAGTATATTGGATCATATATGCACTACTTAATCATATATAAGAATGTTTTGGAATCTAATGTATTACATTTTCAATATATCCTCATATATATTTTTGTTTCGTAAGGGCCACACTGGGAAAAAAAGTGACATTTTAAAAACAAGTTAAACATATCCAAATATCTCATCCTACTTAAAATGAGACATAATCACCTGAATCAGATGTGTCAAACATAAGGCCCGGGGGCCAAATCTGGCCCCCCAAAAGGTCTAATCTGGCCTGTAGGATGAATATCGATGAAGATATTAATGGTGTAAAAATGATTCAGGTTGTACATACAGAATAATTACATCTCAATTGGGTCAGAGCAGTAAAATATGATCATAATTATCTATAAATAATGAAAACAGCACATTTTAATGTAAAAAAGAGTCAAGTTACATGAAAATATTCATATTAACAAACGATCCTTTTACAAAAACCTGAACAAATATAAACCAGCTGAATTATCTAAAGAGAAGTAAGTGTTATTTTTCAAATATTCTGCCTGTTACTGTTTAGTGTATTTGTAACTGAAATGTAAGTTGTTCTGCACATGTGCAAATGACAAACTGATAAACTGAGGCAGAAAATGGTTGAAATTGCGCTTGTCTTTCGTAAGACGTCTGAAGTTGTTGTTCACATTTTGAGGGAAATATTATAGATGTAAACAGTAATTGAATGTAATTGTCCTCTTTTCACTTATTATTTTAGTGGTCTGCTCCTTTTCAGATCATATTGGGCTGAATGTGGAACTGAACTAAAATGAGTTTGACACCCCTGACCTAAATAGTAAAATTTCAGTGAGATATCAGAATTGATCTGGAAAATCAAGCTTAATTCAAAATGTTTTTGCTTAAGTTGTGCAAAAAGATCTGCCAATGGAAAAAGTGAAAACGATCTTTTCTCAACAAACCACTCTTCAAAAGAAAGCTGTTCCAATTATGCATCAAAAAGATTTTGCACCAATCAATTCACTTTTCATCAGCACAAATATTCTGAAATTAGATCTAGTTAAGTTCCACGCTGCTGTATTTATTCACAAGGCCTAGAACAACCTAGTTCCACCTCCACACAGGAGTCAGTCCAACCAGAACCTGAGTTAAAATCATTTTTATTCTGTTAATATCTTCATTGTTATTCATCATACGGGTCAGATTGGGCCAGATTTGGCCCCTGGGCCTTATGTTTGACACCTGTGCTTTGGGTGATTTTGTCTTATTTTAAATGTGATGAGATATTTTGACCAGAAATGAGAAATTTACACTTTGTAATATTTGGATTTTTGCAGTGAACTCACCCAAAATAAAGTAGAAAATAGAATTGTGGTTTTCATCACTGTTAAATGACTATCATTATTATCTGTGTTTAGTTCCATTTCACTTCCACATGTGTCACACACACCAAAGCATCCTCACACACACGTATATACACTCTCCATGTTTGGATTCCTGAGCAGTGATGTTGCCTTGGTGATGGTGATTCAGTCATTACATTTACACCCCTCTTTTGTTAAATTCTGTCATGATGAGAACTGGATCTGTCTGTATTCTGTCCAGACTGTGCCTCTCCCCTCATGAAACAAAAATATATTTCCATATACTTACTATCAATATATTACTGCCTGAAATTGAACATAAAAATATATGTATATTGTGTCAATATATTACAATATAGTTAAACATACATAAGGGATTACCACTTTCCATGTATTGAGACATATACTCTATGACAATATATGTACTTATATAAGTTAATATATATTTAGTAATATACCTCACTATATATATATATATATATATATATATATATTTAATATAATGCATTATATTTTTCAATATATTGCCGTATATTTTTATGCCATAAGGGTGTGGTGCAGTGGTTAGCATTTGTGCCTCACAGCAAAAAGGTTCCTGGTTTGATTCCCACACCAGACCTTTCTGTGTGGAGTTTGCATGTCCTCCCCGTGTCTGTGTGAGTTTTCTCCAGGTACTCCGGTTTCCTCTCACCATCCAAAGACATGGGAAATAGAATGTACTTATATAGTGCATTTCAAACACCAGTTGGTGCCCGAAGTGCTTTACAATTGTTCACACACACACACACACACACACGTGCTGCCTGTGGGTTCAGCGTATTGCCCAAGGACACTTCAACATGTGGACAGCCAGAACCAGGACCCTTTGATTTAAATCACCCATAGGTGTGATTGTGATTGTTTGTCTATATATGTTCAGCCCTGAGATGAACTGGAGACTCATACAGGGTGTACCCCACCTTCACCCATTGTAGCTGGATTAGACCCCCACAGACCCCCATGACCCTAGTGAGGATAAAGCGGGTTGAGATGATGAGACGAGGGTCTACTGCCAAAATTCTTATACAGCCTCTAATCTGCAGTAAAGCAGTAACCTGTGACCATATTTAATATTACCCAGGCATGAGGGGTGGCTGCTGTCAGTCCTCAATTCTCAAAGTATTCATTAATTAACAAGCACATAATGATTTTTGGTAGATAATTGAAATGCTGACAGTACTTGTTTTAAACCACATTTAAATCCTGCAACACACTGAGCAAAAACCAAAAAAAAACAACAAAACATGATTTGTTGTTCTTCATTCAGGTTAATTTAGCAGCTTTACATATTTTGTCAGTAAATGCTTGTGAGCAGAAAGTCAAACATTTAGATTTTAAATATATTTGTGTACACGTTGTGCAGCTGAGACTGAGTGAAGATAAGCAAACTGCTATTATCCTGCTGTCAGCGTCATAAAGGTCATGGAATAAACATCTAAAGCCCAAAGAAAAAGTGTTTATTGAAAGCAGTTGTCACCGTAACAACAACACTACGGAGCGTTTGAGGAGCTGGTTTGTTTCAGATGATTATGTTTAGTTCAGAATGTAATTCATTGTCAGTGTTTGTCCAACCAAATGCACCTGGAGGATTTATTCTGTACTTATACAGTTACTATAAAAACGGCACAGCAAGCTGTCAGGGATTTCAGAAAGCTTCTTTAATTTTTTTATTATGACAGATCATCATACCCCAGAGGTCAACACATGTCTCTGTGTTTCATGACAACGTTAGCGGCGTCTTTTTATTTTGGAGTTGTTTGGTGTAAGAATGTAAAAGTCAACCCCCCCCCCACTGGCACTTGATTACTCCACCAAGGAATGGTGGAGGTATGTGTTTGTTAGCGTTTGTGTTTGTTAGCGAGATAACTAGAAAAGTCTGGACATGTTGATACAAGGAGCAAGTGAGAAAAGTTTGGATGTGATCAGAGGTGGGGGGGGGGCTGATCTGTTAACAACCTGTACCCCCCTTTAAACCTAATCCAACCCTAACCCTAAAGCTGTGCTCTCCAGGTGCTTTCTAGTTTATCTTGGCGTAAACAAGTGATAAAAGTTTGGTGGTGATAAGTGGAGAGCGTGGGGGGGCGTGGGGAGGAGGGGGGTGACCTGCCTTGGTGGAGACCCTAAACCAGGGGTGTCAAACTCATTTTAGTTCAGTGGCCACATTCAGCCTAATATGGTATAAAGTGGGCCGCACCTTTAAAATAATATAAATAATAGGAGAAAAATGTATAAAATAATGTCAACGCCAAAGATTTCTGTGTTTAAGTAAAAAAAGCTAAATTCTCCAATAAAATAGTGTATATCTACAAACTGTACATGAACAGAACATGAACAACCTGTAAATTCTTAAGAAAAATAAGTGCAATATTGATAATATTATGCTTTAGTTCATCATTTATACACGTGCATCACAACTTACAAATCACAGTAGATCTACAAATATACACAACATTTATTAACAGGTTGAATATTGGTAAAATTCCACAAATATTTCAGTTTTTTTCGTACTTTATTTTACACTAAAGCAAAAAGGAAATTTAGTTTAAGGTTTGCTTCCATTATTTCTAGATCATTATGATAGTATTTTACTAGTTCTCTTTAGATTGAATTGACCTAAAATGATTTAACTTCCTTGATTATTAATTATCTTCAGTGTAATTTTTGCATTTCACACATTCATCCCAGGGGCCAGATCGGACCCTTTGGTGGGCCGCATTTGGCCCCCGGGCCTTATGTTTGACACCCGTGCCCTAAACCCTAACCCTAACTTTGCAAAGTCTGAGTGCTTTTCTAGTCACTCTACCAATGAATGTAGTGTGGTCATGTGATCACCAGGGTTTGTCTGTGTATCTGTTTGTCTGTCTGACTGTGCAACATAACTCAAAAAGGTACGGACGGATGAGGCTGAAACTTTCAGGAAATGCTGATACAGGAAAAAGGAAGAAATGAGTACATTTTGGGGGTGATCAGTGGAGGTATGTTGGGGGTGGGGGGAGGGAAGTGTGTGATTTGTAGCAAGATAACTCCAAAAGTTATGGATAGATTTGGCTGAAAATTCCTGGAAATGTTCTGGAAATGTCACAAGGAACAAGTGATAAAAGTTTGGTCGTGCTCAGGGGAGTGGTGGTGATCTGCCTTGGCGGAGTCTGCATTCTCCAAGCGTTGTGCTTTTGTTTAAATATAATGAGTACTTTCTTCCACAACAATTGCGCCCTGGCATTCTCACATTGACTTGTTTCATCTGCATTTTTTCTGGGTTTTACGTTCATCACAGGATCCAAAAACACTGAAATTGTGCTTTATTGCAACTTACTTAGGCTGTTAATATAGACTATTACACAGCCAACACGTTTCTATAGCAACCAAACTGATAAAGTGTACCAGGAGACCAGAGTGATAGATTGCACGTGCACGCTGTGTCACATCCAATTAACTCAAACTGACTGTACACCACATTATGCCACGACTCGCAGCAAAATCAATAAATATGGACGGTACCCAACAAGGTTCCCCCCTCTGTTTCTTTTCTTTCATCCCTTTTTTACGACGGCAGCGAAGCCAAGACAGATCATGCCACTAGGATGTCCCTGCTGCTACAAGAGGCAGGTGCTGTGTAGACACCATTCAAATCTTGGCCTATTCAGTCTAACTCCTCTAACGCTCCATTCATGCATAGCAAAACACCATCTGCTCCTGTTTTGCCCGGAGCAATCACAGCTGACCAAAAAAAAAAAAAGAAAAAGAAATCCATGATAACAGCTGTTGCCAAACAAAAGCCAAACAAAGGGGGTAGGAAAAGGTTAGAGACAAGTTCGACACCAAAAATTACTCATTGGAGACTATGAAGGAAAACATTTACTCTTGGTAAATAGTCAGGGAAATGGGATGGCGTCCAGTAGATGAGAAAAAAAACTGACATTGCGATTTTTTTTTCAACCATATATTGCCATATGAAAAAATACTCAGGAGTATAATATACCAGCTGTGTGGTGTGTGTATACCTGATGTAATTAAATAAAATGAATAATTAAAAATAATTAATGCAATAATTAACATTTTTTTAATAAAAGTAAATTAATGAATGAATACATAAATAAGACAAATAAATAACAGTAAATAAATACATAAAAATGCATAATAATAAATAATAAAAACGTTTAAATATAATAAATTAATAAGACAAATAAATAATAAAAAAATACATACAAATAAATGGATAAAATAAACAAGAAAAATTAATAAAATTAAACAAATAAAAATCAATAAGTAAATAATAAAAATATATACAAGTAAATAATTACAAATAAATTAATGAATGAATAAGACAAATAAAATAAAAAAGAATAAAATAAATAACAAAATTAAATAAAATTAAATAAATACATGAAAAAAACATAAATAATACATAAAAATAAATGAATAAAAAAAAAATTACACAAATAAATAAAAGTAAAAAAGGTCAAATATGTACAAATAAATAAAATAAAAATAATTCCAGGCCCTGTCATGTGACTATTGCGTACACGTATATTTCAATGTCGACGCTTAAACAATATATTGTGCAGCTCTTGACTCGCATCCAGCTGAGTTGGTGGTGGGTAAAGGGTTAAAAATGTGAAAGTCTTGGATCTGCGGCTCCAGGAGACGTGGAAGCAAATGGGATCAGGTGATGGGATTCAAGCTGAGGATGATTCTTTTCCACAGTGGATTCACAGGGAGGAAGAACAGACGTAAATGAGCCATGGAGTGTGTGCACAGTGTGAAGAGCAGCACATGCCACCGCTAACACTGCTAATACAGCTAACACCGCTAACACTGCTAATACAGCTAATACAGCTAAAATCGTTAACGCTGCTAACGCCGCTAACACTGCTAATACAGCTAATACAGCTAAAATCGTTAACACTGCTAACACCGCTAACACTGCTAATACAGCTAATACAGCTAAAATCGTTAACGCTGCTAACACTGCTAACCCCGGTAACACCGCTAACCCCGGTAACACCGCTAACCCCGGTAACACCGCTAACACTGCTAACGCCGCTAACACCGCTAACACTGCTAACGCCGCTAACACCGCTAAGACTCAGTGTAGCTCTGATACTAGTGCTTAGTTATGTCCAAATATAAAACTACCTTCTTCATCCAGATGTAAACCAAACACACTTTAATTTAGTTAATGCTACAGCTTTCAATGAATGCATTTTTTGTTTAGGCTTTTTTTTTTTTGCTGCTAAACAGAACATAAAACTGTTATTATTCCTGTGACACTGACAATACAGATCTATTTTACTCTTGAAATAACTTTATTTCTTTAGATCTGCTCTATAAATATATTTAATTCATTAAATCTATTGATTTTATTCTCTTCTATTATTCTATTCTTTAAATATCTTTAAATACTTAGGTCTCCTCTCCTCTCCCCTTCTCCTCTCTTCCCCTCCCTTCTCTCTTCTCTTCCTCTTCTTTTATATATATATATATATATATATATATATATATATATATATATATATATATATATATATATATATAGGCACATTCTGAAGGAATAATGTCTCATCAGAAAACATGTTCAGAGATAAAAACACAGACTGAACTCCTAGATTCCACTGTTTCAGTTTCAGCTTGGGTCTTAATTTCCTCCCCTGCTCTGCGCTGCATTGTGGTATGATTGGCATCAGTTCCTCAACCTCTGTGAGGCCTAGCGTGATCTAATGTATGGCTGCTGACCTGTGGGAGGGGCTGCGAGCGAAGGTGAAAGAGCCAACAGCTTGCATGCCTCTAGACCTCAGCTGTCCGTGCAGACGCCAAGCCGTAAAAACCACCGTTTGAGCTGCACACAGGCCGTATACGCCACTATATACAAAGCTGACAGGAAGTCAAAGTAAAAAGAAAATGTCGTGAAGCACCTGACACACATAGCAGTCAAACAGTCGCCTGAAAGCGAGCAAAGCTGAGGTGGACAAAAAAGAAAAAAGACTGAATGTGATGCTCTTACTCATGGTCGCCATGGGGATAATAACATTTTACCTTATCATACCTTATGCTGACTATGAACAGGCCTGAATGTAATTGCATTTTCACATAATTCATAAGAGTGGAATCATTTTTATCCTCATAGTATAGTACCAGATGGTTGGGTGGGTTTCACATTCATAAAACAAGACAATTTTGGTTCAATCACAGAAAAAATGTGGTTGATTTTATTCATTTATCTATCCTCCTGATACTGAAGAAAGTGAAATGTTTAGCTTTTTTTACATTAAACAATTGTCTTGATTGTAAACTTCACAATGCAACAGTTTTTTTTAATGGAATGTGATTGACAATGTCCCCTATAGAGGACAAAAATGCATTACTGGGTCTCAGGAGGATATGTATTTATTTGACAGGGACACTACAGTTAAACATACTCACAGCTGATGTGTCAAACATGTGGCCCGTGGGCCCACATTTGGTCCCTTAACTTGTGAAATACAAAAATGATGGTGAATATATTAATGATTTTATTCAGGTTCCACATACAGGTCAAAATGGGTCGGATCAGTACAATACTATCATAATAAACTAGAAATACCCATAATTCCACATTTTGCTCTTTGTGATTTAAAAATGTTCATGTAATTTGACTATTTACAATAAAATAAATGATTATTTCTAAAAAAAAATGCAAATAACCTCAACAAATAAGAACATTTTGAATAACATTTTATCTTATTGTACCTTATGCTGACTATGAACAGGCCTGAATGTAATTACATTTTCACATAATTCATAAGAGTGGAATCATTTTTATCCTTATAGTATAGTACCAGATGGTTGGGTGGGTTTCACATTCATAAAACAAGACGATTCTGGCTCAATCACAGAAAACGTGGTTTATTTTATTTATTTATGTATTTATTTGACAGGGACAATGCAGTCAAACATAGTTCCAGACTCACAGCTGGTGTGATGCAAACATGGTTCAACTTAAAAAATGGTTCGATATAAATAAATGATCTGTGAACTGGAATAAAACAAAGTTCATGGTGTTTAGAAATAGAAAAAAGGTGGAACAGGTTTCATTAGGTGGGTTCACATGGAAGGTTTTATTGCTGTTTAATTCTGAATAAAAGTTAATTCTGCTTTAAGATGAACCATGTCAACACCTAATTCCTGTTGAAAACATTAATTCCCAATTAGACTTAATTCCAAGTAAAGTCACTGGTTTATTCTGATAATTCCTGTCACATGTAAACAGTTAATTCTACTTTAACATTAGTCCTGTCATTCTGCACATGCTCCTGGTCTGGTCGCAATTACGTACGTTGTTGTTACGCTGGCATGCACATATTAAACGCTGCCGACATTAATGTAGGAACATTTTCCCAAGATGGCCGTACAATGCAAGCGTTGGAGTCACAGTAAAATATTTGATTGGAGCAATGGAAGAATTAAATATAGTACGTAGTATCTGGTGTAACGTGTTGATAGTTGCAACGAAAACAAAACAGGAAGTGGACGCAATTGTTTTCTTCCGGTAGACAGGAAGACGTCATGTAGGCGTTCTGTCCAATCAGAACCCTCCGTAGCCCCAGCTCTTAAAACTGAATTAACTTGAATGGAATAAACCTTGTTCTTAAACGCTTATTCGGAATTAACATGTCCATGTAAACACAAAGGAAATAGATTTCATTCCGAATTATTTTATTCGTAATAAATAATTATGAACTAAAAATCACCATGTAAATGTAGAAATTGTTTTTTTAATAGTGTTGAGATTGAGAAGGTTTCAGAAATAAGTTTATTGGGTGTAATAGTGGATGATAAACTAACATGAAAACCACATATCGCTTATGTAAAAAAACTTATCCAGGAATTAAATAAAGCAAAATATGTATTAGATTATACAACAATTGGAATTCTATATTGTTGATTTATTTTGCCATATTTAAGTTATTGAGATAACACATATATAAGTAACACAAAGTCATTGTTTTTATGATAGAAAAGAGCAATAAGAGTAGAATATAGTATGTTAATGTTAAGGAACATACAATTGAATTGTTTATTAAATCAGGATTGTTTAAGTTAAAAAAGTTAGTTGAATTAAGGACATTGTTGGTTGTGTGTACAGTTAAAAATGGACTTCTGTCTGTACATTTACACAGATTATTTGTTTTAGTATCACAAAATGAACAAAATAGATTGAATTATAAATGTGAAAAGTTGAGGACGACTGGAAAACAAATGTGTATTTCTGTTCTTGGTGTTTGACAATGAAAGAGAAGAGCAGTGGGAATATTTTTCCTTTTAAGAGGATGTTTGAGGAGAGAGTGACATTATATAAAAAAAAGTACTTTAGTGGTTTTGCATAAGAGTTTGTATTTATTTGTTCATTGACTGTTGTGTAAAGTGTTTTTGTTTTTTGCTGAAATGAAACTGTATGAAAAGTGCACGTCTAAGTTTTCTTTTTCCTGCTCCTTCACAGTCATGGAGATTAGAATAAATACGTGAAATATAATATAGTTTATAGCCATTGGGGTCATTGGCCACGCTTGTCCCTGGTTGGGTTTTTCTAGAACACTACAGTCGATTCAAACCCCCCCCCCCCCCCCCTCCAAAAAAAACATATTTGACTGCACCACCTTTGGTTTTAATTTCAGGAGACATTTACTTTAACTTTTTGAAACATAATGCTTATGTGTTTTCACAATAGGGCTACCATGGCTCAGTTGGTAGAGCAGGTGATCCATTAATCGAAGCGTTGACGGTTCAAGTCCCACTCTGTCCTAGTCAGTCCGTTGTGTCTTTGGGCAAACAAACTTTACCCTCCTACCTCTAGTGTCACTCACACTGGTGTATGAATATTTGGTGGTGGACGGAGGGACCATAGGTGCACATGTAGTTTACCACCACCAGAGGGAGCATGTAAGAGTGAATGAATAAAGGATCAATAATGTACAGCGCTTTGGGTGCTTTGAAGGGCACTATAGATTACTTAAGGTTTATCGTATAATTTTTCCACCCATAGTTGCATTAAATTTTGATTACTGATGATGATGATGATGATGATGATGGAGAATCAGACCTGCATCAACTCTTCATCATCAGAAATTAGAGTCTGGACTGTTTGTAGGCTAATTTTTGTGTGAAAATTGTGCCTCACGGTCCCTGAATTATTCTGTCACATGACCGCTGACCCTGATCAGTCCTTGTGTCCAATCTGTTAAACATTACAGACATGAGAGGACATCACTTAGATTAAATATGTTGTTTAAGATGAAACATTATTAACTACTGAAGTATTTACCCATGGAAGGATCTGAACCATTAGTTTAGTTCAATGGAGTGTCAGTCTGCTGTAATCAAAACCAAAGGTGATGGAGTGATACTGCATGTGTGACTTTTTGTTGACAGGCAGTGTACGTTACAATAGAGCTTATAATATGAAGAAGAAGAAGAAGGTATTGTACGTGTTATTATTCATTTTTATAAACTGTATAGATGCTCTCTCTCAGAAAGGAGCATGAGAAGGAGTGCTGGACATAATTTGCAAATGTATTTTTAAACAATTTGACTATGAGATATGCAAATTTCTGTAGGACATGAATCCTGATGCTGCGAGCGATAGCGAAAGGCGGAGCTTTTATTTGTAAACACAAACTCCCGTGGCAGTTGATCAGTCCATTTGCTTAACAAATGACTCGCCAACACATTTTCAGTTGGTTGCACACGACGGCCTCTTTGTTGATAACGCGCCGTCGTTTGAAGAAACCTTCAAGTGAAACAACGTCGAAATATATATTAAAAAAAAAAGGGGGGAAAAATGAACGATGCCCCCGGAGATGGAGAAGACAGCTGCTCCTGAAGGTCACGTCCTTAGCTATGATGAACCCTGGCTGCACGGCTCCCATGGAAGCCGTGAATGCCTGGACAGTGTACAGTAAGACTTGTAATGAAGAGGGGAGAGACAGGACAGAAGACAGGCTCCAGCCTCACGCCATTAGAGGTGATTTGTCTGCCAAACTGATTCCAGTCCCAGTAGTTTTATCAGTTTAATGCCCAGGCAGCGTTCATTATTTCTTTGCCGGGAGGGTCAGCCTCTCTTCAGCAGAACAAGTGTGGGTTGTGTTTCTGTCAAAGAGGGAGGGGGGTTAGTGCTTGACCCGCAAAGCCATTCAGCTCTCAGAGTGATCCATTGTTGGTCCTCTCTTTGTTCTGGGCCTGCAGTGAGGGAGAAGGGGCCAGCGAAAGGGGAGGGAAGGAGCAGAGCCGGGGTCTCGCTGGGTGCCAGGGGTCCACACTTTAGCCTCAACATATTCTCACCTACAGGCTTTTCTGTCCTAAAAGGCCATACAGCCTAATGTTTGTTATGTGGACCAGTGTTTATACACACACACACACACACACACACACACACACACACACACACACACCATTACTCATGAGGACCAAGTTTGTTATCATCACTTGTATGTAAACTATGTCCATTGGATAGTTAGTGTAAACACATGTTCTTTTTTTTTATGACCCTTTGATGCATGAATTATTAGAACTTTCGTCAAGATTTTTTCCCAAGATGTTTTTATTCCTCTT
Organism: Siphamia tubifer; assembly: GCA_020466265.1. Classification (NCBI taxonomy): domain Eukaryota; kingdom Metazoa; phylum Chordata; class Actinopteri; order Kurtiformes; family Apogonidae; genus Siphamia; species Siphamia tubifer. Next base: position 57,117,174 of record CM035785.1, on the reverse strand, counting down.
TAGGCCTGAAAAAACAAAGCGATTGAAATCTTTTTAATGAACCTATTTTTCATGGAGTTATAAAAATGTCCACTCAGCTGGACATGTTTAAGCATTAAAAACATTTTGAATGCAGTTTTTTTATTGCACATATGGACTACAACCTTACAGATATGGGCCACAACCATGCAGCAGCTCAGTATATTTGGTACAAACTGTTAAACCCTGGTTTATTACATGTAATGTACATGTTGTCATGGTGACTCTGGTCACATCCTGAAGGGGGCGTGTCCATTACATACACGGAGAAATTTGATTATAATCACATTGTACGACTTGCTTACTCGGACTTCTCAAACTCCAGTTGCATTCGATTCCATTCTGATGAAGGTGTTTACATGACTTTTAAAACATTGATTTTAATCAGACTAAGGCAATAATTCAAATTTCTATAAGTGCACGTAAATATACTGACTGAATAGTGCACTGTAGACTGACAGTACATGTCAGACTGCTCTTTTTGCAGATGAAATATTAAAATAACTCTGACATTTGAAGTCAAGAAGACAGATTTGAGCAGAAAAAACATGTTTTATTTCTGTCTTTTGTGACTTAAAAAGTACTAAAGGGTTTCATTAAAAGAGATGCTACTGATGTGGCCTTTGCCCCCCCCTCCCTGAAAGCTAATTTTTGTCAGTTTTGGACACGCATCCAGACCTTAAGTGTAATTTAATTGAAAATATACAATAACATGAACTTAAAGGTTGTAAATGTGTTCAGTATCTTTGCATCAGCAGCATCTTGATTAGAACAACCAACACACTGAGTTCCAAATCAATGGGATGGAAATATTGATTGTTATTGTAACGGTGACTGACCAACACTTGGACCAATGTTTTTACCCCGATGCATGGGTGCATCTGCAGGATTGAATCAATAAACCTAAATTAAAAAAAAAAAAAAAAAGGTTAATTGGATGCACTTACCCCCCCCCCCCCCCCCTCCACCGCCAAAAGGGGACAGGGGTATTGTGTTTGGGTTGGTTTGTTTGTTGGTATGTCTATTTGTTTTTAAGCAGTTTTACGCAAAAAACTATTGAACCAATTAACATGAAATTTTGAGAAAAGATGAAAAAAGGTCCAGACAAGATCCCATTAAATTTTGTTGAATGTAGGTCAAAGGTCACAGTCACCAAAAAATGTGTTTTCACAATGATCAGAGATGGGGCAAATCAGGAATGTCCTTTTCATTCCTGTATATTTGTACGTGGCTTATTTTTGCTCTCACCGTTGAAGTGCATTGAACCTTTGGGCAAATTTAAAGACTTGAGGTCAAAGGTTAAAATTTAATTATGGATGTAACTTTTGAAGTCTTCATTTTACAGACTTCCAATCAGCACCAGAATGTGGGTGTTTTAATTCTGCTTCTTGTCTGCATTTAACCTATTGTTGACCCAAGAGGTCAAAGGTCACTGGGTCAATAACTAAAAACTGCAAATAGACTATAACTTAAAAAGCAGTGGAGATAAAGACTTAGTTACTATTGTTGACAGATAAGAAACCTGGCATGAGCTTTAACAAGATGTCATCACCTTTGACCTTGAGTGACCTTGAAAGGTCAAAATCAAGGTCTCCTGAATTTAAATGGTTTTAACTCCAAACAGAGTGGTAGTAAGTAGGGATGGGACATGATTTTCACATATTCAAATGTGTGACCCTCCAGCACAAAACCAGTCACTTGGGTGAAATTTCGGGTTGTCCAATGACTGAAGGATTGACAGTTCATGTCCTGGCTCTGTCTGTCCACATGTTCAAGTGTCCTTGGACAAAGACACTGAACCCTTAGTCTCCCAGTAGGACTGACCTTTGACCTACTGGTGTATGAGTGTGTGTGAATGGGTGAATGTGAGGCTGATGTAAAGAGCTTTGAAACATGAAGGTGGAAAAGAACTATAGAAGTATAGAACATTTACCATTTGGATGGAAACACTTTAGATTTTCCAATACTATTCAATAATTCGATAATATTTCTCGTGAATTTTGGATAGTGTTTTGGACCAAAAATCACATCCCTAGTTGTAAGTACTCAGTTACAATTGTTGATAAATGGGAAACTACTTTAAAATTAAAATATTAAGTTAAATTTAAAACTTTAAAATGGCATCATGACCTTTGACCTTGAGTGACCTTAAAAGGTCAAACCCATAGTCTCACATTTTGAGAGGGAGATGTCCATGAAGACGGGGTTGTTGTTAGTGTGTGTACTACACCCACCACACCTTCATGTCTAAATATCAGTCTATTGCTGATTCCCTTCAAAAAAGAAAATAAAAAAAATAAATATAATGTGTAGTTTCCCTGTGGGTAATAAAAAATATATGCTACCAGCAAAAACAATTACACCAAAAAGCTCCAGTAAAAACAAACTGAATAAAAATGACTGATGCTTCTGGGCTGTTGTCATGGCAACAACTAGACACAACAGTTAAAGATAATGTTCATCATAAATACACAATAACAGACCTGTTTAAAACCACAATGTCTAACATACAGTGGTGGGAAAAAATGTTTTTGGACATCGTGTTTTTTTTTTTTTTCCTCAGTTCAACTCCTGCAACTCATAAATAAAAGCCACCAACAGTTTCAACCTGTTCTGCTTTTTATCTCAGATGCAGGAAACAACAGGTTAATGAACAGAAAGTGACAATAAGCCTACATATAAATGTTTGCTAATTAATCAGTTTATCAGTGATTCAGAAAATAAAGCTTGTGTCAGTCAAACCCAGCCCAGCCTTATCTCAGCCTCTGCCAGTGTCATAATGTGCAGCCAATTATCGTCCTTTGAATGAGCTTTTGTCTTTTGATAAAAACACCTTTTTAATGTTTACTGTCAGTGCAGAGTGTGCCCTCCTGAAGGTTACTGCAATCATACACACCACAAACCCAATAGGCTGATAACACTTTCCATTAAGTGGTTACAGCTGAAACAGTTGGTTGGATTATTTTCATCTAGGGCTGCACAATAGATTACAAAAATATGAAGGCTACACGTTATTAAAAAAAATGAAATTAAGATTTATTTATTTTTTTAAAGCTGCGATATATATTTTAATGTGAAAAAAAAATCCTCAGGAGTAAATAACAGCTGTGTGGTGCCAAATGGTCAAACAGATTAGTGGTCGACACAGAACGTACATTTCAGTGTCATCCTTCTGCCAAGGAGTTTGTCTGTTTGTCTGTCTGTTTGTTAGCAAGATAACTCAAAAAGGTACGGACAAATCTCGATGTAAATTTCTTGACATGTTGGGGGCGTCGCAAGGAACAAATGATTAGATTTTGGTGATGATCCAGAATAGATCCTGGATTCTGGATCACGTTGAAATGTAGTCTCCATTGACTGCAATGTAAAATTTCAAAGTGATCCAGAATCCAGGATCTCTTCCGGATGTCGATGCTCGACCAACATACATGGTCCAGCTTTAACCCATGTCACATGTTGTCACTTTTGCCTTTTGTTTGTGGTAAATGGATCAAACTGCAGGACGTCTGTGACTTTAACAGAGAAAGGTTGTGTGGTCAGTGGAGTGGTGTGTTGGCTAATTTACCTGAGCAGCTGAGTAAGAGCGTCTATGCAAACACACACACACACACACACACACACTCACTCACACACACTCACTCACTCACTCACTCACTCACTCACTCACTCACTCACTCACTCACTCACTCACTCACTCTCACACACACACACACTCACTCACACACTCTCACACACACACTCACTCACTCACTCACTCTCACACACACACACACTCACACACACACCACTCTCACACACACACCACTCTCACACACTCACACACACACACACACACACTCACACTCACACTCTCACACACTCTCACACACACACACACACACACTCACACTCACACACACACACACACACACACACACTCACTCAGTCACTCACTCACACTCACACTCTCTCACTCTCACACACACACACACACACACACTCACACACACACACACACACACTCTCACACACTCACACACTCTCACACACACACTCACACTCACACACACACACACACACTCAGGCTGGTATTGGCTTAAGCTGTGGGTCCATTTGTCTGGCTGCTCTTTGAAGTGATATGGGCACTGACTGCTGGTTGGTCTATTTATCATACAAGTCCTAATGTGCTAATTCTGTGTTCATAATCTGAAGCAGCATCATCGATCAACATCCGCTTGACAGGCCCCGCCCACCCCCGCCCCACCCCCCGCCTTCTCTCCCAGAGCCTGTTCACATGCGTAAGGGGGTCATTTCTGCACAATGCCCCAAATTCAGATTTTCACTATGTAACAATACAAATGACTTTTCTACTGTCATTGTTGATTAATGGAAAATCAAATCTCCTCATTCTTTTTTAGTTATTAAAGAAGAAATGTCTATGTTTTGGATGAATGGGCTTCGAACCAGAGATGCTCTGCTCTACACTTTTATTTAAGGCTGCACCATATTAGAAAGAAACGACTTCTTCTTTTTACACGAATGATAAATATCGCTATATCATTGTTATTGTCATGTTGTACACCCATATTAGGGCTGCGCAATATTAGAAAAAAAATGACTTTGTGAAACAAAATGAATAATTAAAAATAAATAAACAAAACTGTTAAATAAAATAAGTCAATTAATGAATAACTAAAAAAGACAAATATTAAATAGATCAATAAAAGTACATACAAATAAAAATAAATGAATAAATAAATGCAAACATTTTTAACAATTAAATTAAAGTGAAATCAAAGTATATACAAATTAAAAAAAAAAAAATACAAATAATTGTATGGAGCTAAATCCAGGCCAAATGTTTTGCTAATTTGAAAAAAGAATTGTAATTGAAAAACAAAAATTCAAAACTGAAAGTTCAAGTTTTGATCTTGAACTTTGAAATATACAACAATGTATTCAAACTAAAAATAAGTGTAGGAAAGGTTTTTTCAGGTTAAATATAATTTTGATTCAGTTTTGGAATTTTTTTGAATAAATTATTTATTTTCATTTTTCACTTTCATATATATTTTGATATTTGAGGTCTTAATTTTTTCAGTTGCAGATTTTATGTTTTCAGATTCAGATCTTATTTTTTTACAGTTTCAAATCTTATTTTTTGGTTTCAGATCTTTTTTTCACTTTCAGATTTTTTTTTTCACTTTCAGATCTTTTTTTTTCAGTCGCAGACTTTTGGCCCTGATATTGCGTGGGGGGCGTGGCATCAACTTAGAGGGGCGTGGCATCACGAGTGACAGCATAACAAAGAAGGCCGAGGACCTCCCTCAATCACGTTGCCTTCAGGGAACGTAGGAACTGCGACAAGTTTGACTCTACACTTTCTATACACCACATTCATGTGATTGGCAGTTAAAAAACTGACGCCAGTGACAACGTTGTGTTTAGCAAACTGTTTTAGAACCTGCTTGGCTCTAATAGCAGTATAAGAGCAATAAACTAGGCCAGATTGTGAAGTTAAACATCTACACTTTAAGTGTTTATAATACCATGAACGCAGCACAGTGTTTGCGATCATGGCGTCCGTTCCACCGGGACCACCTGTTGGCACCAGCCAGGTAAGAAATGTTAGATATTTTTGAATAGATACTCTGGGAAATCATCATAAATGTTATAATGATGGGTAGTTTGTGTAACATAGGGACATACATGAAGGGAAGAGTGGGGAATTGACGTTGGCATTAACTAGCTTTATGCTAATAGTGTTCCTAATTGTACACTCCTTACAGTGTCTAGCTAAAGGCTAAGGTTTTTGCCTTTAATGTGTATTGTTTTTGTTTACATCTGTGTTTGCCAGAATGTCGACTATAACTCGACAGTGGCAGCAGCTGCACAGAGCCTTATAAATGTGCTCATACAGAACCTCTCTCTAAATTAACAGTTATTAGTGTCACCTTTTCATGGAGTTAGTTTACATAGCATAGTTAATGCTAACGCCAATTCCCCACTTTTCCCTTCATGTATGTCCCTATGTTAGACAAACTACCCATCATTATAACATTTATGATGATTTCCCAGAGTATCTATTCAAAAATATCTAACATTTCTTACCTGGCTGGTGCCAACAGGTGGTCCCGGTGGAACGGACGCCATGATCGCAAACACTGTGCTGCGTTCATGGTATTATAAACACTTAAAGTGTAGATGTTTAACTTCACAATCTGGCCTAGTTTATTGCTCTTATACTGCTATTAGAGCCAAGCAGGTTCTAAAACAGTTTGCTAAACACAACGTTGTCACTGGCGTCAGTTTTTTAACTGCCAATCACATGAATGTGGTGTATAGAAAGTGTAGAGTCAAACTTGTCGCAGTTCCTACGTTCCCTGAAGGCAACGTGATTGAGGGAGGTCCTCGGCCTTCTTTGTTATGCTGTCACTCGTGATGCCACGCCCCTCTAAGTTGATGCCACGCCCCCCACGCAATATCAGGGCCAAAAGTCTGCGACTGAAAAAAAAAGATCTGAAAGTGAAAAAAAGATCTGAAACCAAAAAAATAAGATTTGAAACTGTAAAAAAATAAGATCTGAATCTGAAAACATAAAATCTGCAACTGAAAAAATTAAGACCTCAAATATCAAAATATATATGAAAGTGAAAAATGAAAATAAATAATTTATTCAAAAAATTTCCAAAACTGAATCAAAATTATATTTGACCTGAAAAAACCTTTCCTACACTTATTTTTAGTTTGAATACATTGTTGTATATTTCAAAGTTCAAGATCAAAATTTGAACTTTCAGTTTTGAATTTTTGTTTTTCAATTACAATTCTTTTTTCAAATTAGCAAAACATTTGGCCTGGATTTAGCTCCATATAATTGCAGATCCTTTAAATGAATTAATGAATTGATTCATTAATTTAAAATAAATAGTTAAAAAGTTACAAAATTTAAAAAAGTTCATTAAAAATAAATAAATATATTGTATATTAAAAAGTAAATACTTAATTAATTTTGGGTGATTTTCTCTTGTTGGTTGCTCGTTACCAGTGACTAGGGTTCGGTACCAAAAGTCGGTGGAACCAGGGCAAACATTAACGGTCGTAACCAGACTGAAATCTAATGTGAATGTCGGTACTTTATTTTGGTATATTTGCAGCAGTTCTTTAATTAAACCATCCGACCACTGTTAACGGCAGCGCATGCACACAGCAGTGCAGACGACATCAACAGGTCAAAGGTGAAAACAAGGAACGTGTGGTTACAGTTCACAAGAATATCCAGATTGTTCCATCGGCTACATGTGTCTGAAGACATTTACCTGCAAAGACTGGAATACGTCTAATTATATGAAGCAGTTGGTGACACACAGTGTTTACCTTAAAGCAGAAGCAGTGGCGTCCAACCATGGTCGTCAAGAGCCACAACCCAGCACGTTTTAGACATATCCTTTTTCCAACAAACCTGATTCTAATGATCAGCCTATGATCAAGTTCTGCAGAAGAATGATAATGACTGCCAGGTGTGCATGAAGAGGGGTACATCTAAAACACTCTGGGTTGTGGCTCTCGAGGACCAGGTTTGACCACCCCTGGTCTAAAGCATTGAGTTTATTCTCTTTCTACAAATATGAGTATTAGTGCTTCTGTTTTTGTATATTCCATACCTGCAAACTAGTCACCTTTCGGCGAAATTCGCCGTTTTGATCCCGAAATAGGTCACTTACGTGAATCGTGTAGATCCGAAGAGTTTTTTTTTTGGGGGGGGGGGCAGGCAGGCAGAGACAGACGACAGAGCTATATTCTATAATGTTGGTCTGTCTCACTCTGCCTGTCGTTCCCACTGAGATAACCTAGTCGCGTGCGAGATCTCGTAACGTTAACGCGCGAGTATGAAACTTTCACATTCCAAACAAACGAAACTGTCACGTTCACTGTCGCGGCCTCGGATTTGGAGTACCTGAACAACTGCGCTGTGAAGATTTTTTTTTTTTTGCTGTGCTGACTGCAACGTGTGCTGAGGTAAGTCCAGAAACATTTTTGTTGGTTTTATGTCATAACTGAGTGCGATAGATTGCATATCTGCCGACCTTTACGCATTTTGACACCAAACTACGCTGCTACGATTAATCACTGCAAAATACGCATAAAGTTTTTTATTTTATTTTTTTATTTATTTATTTAATCCGTCAAAAATGAAATTTCTGTTCCGTCAAATCTATCCGCTGACCGAATTTTTTTTCACGCTTTATTTTGGTCGAAAACCACCACAAAACCCTTTCCTTTTTCTGTTTTTTATTTATTTGGACCTGAAGAAGACCTATTTAGGTCGAAACGTCGTCCACTTTTTTATTTTTATTTGACTTTCACGGGAGTTTTCCGCCCGGCTTCGGCGGAGATTTCCGTGTTAGCTTCTTTTTCTTTTCTTTTTGTCTCTCTTTTCTTTGTTAAAATTAAAATACGCACGCGCACACACACTACACAACGATTAGTTTGTCACCTTTTTTAACCCTCATGAGTTTGCAGGTATGATATTCTGACATTTTTACCAATAGTTTTACAAATGGTTTAAATAATTTGGACGCCACACTGTGTCAGAAATGACATCACATGTGTTGAATTTCCACATATGTGGTGTGTGTGCGCAGGGACAACACATTTTGTGTCAACTTTAACCCAACATATTATACGACCACACGATGTCTTGCATGTGCCTCATGAGGACCAGAAATGGTGTTATGTCACTAAGGTGAAAGATCAGTGGAAATAATGAAAAATCTAAACTATTTTGAGTCATAATCAAGTCACATTCATGTTTTGTGATGAATAAATATGAATATATTCAACTACTTTGTACATTGAAAATAGATGTAAAATAAGGACAAGTAAGTAATGTGTAATTTAACACAGAATGTGTCAGATACTTTCCCTTAATAATACTCATGGTGTGTCATATTCTACACATAATGTGTTAAAACCATCTTAACACAATGAACGTGTCAGAAAAATTACACATTCCTGCTTAGATGGAAATTAGTCATTGTGCTATAATCTGGCACAATGTCCTGAAAAATAAATAATTAAATACACAATAAATAAAGCCTCAGTGAAGAGCTAAGTAGTGAAGTACAGAGCGAATATAATCAGAAAATGAAATACCCAGCATGGGAATGAGAGACAAATAAGTGACAAAGCTTCAGACCATCTATGAAGATACTGGACCAAGTTTTACTGCTAAATACAAATAAGTAACTGGTGCCATGACATGTGGTGCTAGCTTAATAGTAATAATAGGTTAGTAAGTCAGACTGGTTAGGCAAGTCATTGGTTAAATTTTGAGGTTGTAATTAGTCCTTCGCCTCGTACCACGTCGTGCTCAAGGCCTATTGATACTGCCTGCAGTTTAATCTGATTCTGCCCTTTGACCTTTAATTTCACCCCCTGAACATGCACGAAAACTCACCAAAATTTGCACACACCTCAGAAGTGTGAAAAATTGATAGTATTTGAAGGTTTCGTAAAAGTCGGTAAAGAAATGTGTCTACAGCACCCCCTAGGAAAGTGAGCAAAATGAGCTCAAAATCGATGAACACGATCTCGACAAGTGGGACATAAAAAGTTATCCAAATTGCATCATTTTTGTTCTTTTTTTGTGACACCGTTTTGAAAGTGCAGGTTTGGTATCAAAACCTAACCCACTTCAAACTGGTTCAGAATGATGGTGATGTGTTCAGTGTGTGTCAGATTCTATTGAAATTAGACGAGAAAATGTTGAGTCCATTTGTCTCCTACATTAACAGGACAGGTCATGTGACTATTGCGAACGCCTACATTCCGATGTCGAGGCTCAAACAATATAATCTACTATTTTTTCTTTTTTAGTGTGAGTAATTTTAGCATCCATTTATTGCAAGGATACAATGATGATCTAATATTTGTGAGCTTTTATTCATTTGTCACAGCTAAAGCTTTTTAATTCAAACCAGGTAAAGTCTTGTGAGAATCTCATATTTTTTTTTGTATATTTAGCAGCTGAATTCATGAATCAGGAAAACCTCCGTAAGTAATAAATTTGCATAATTTATTTTTTTGTTGCCCACACGTTTTTATATTCATATATACAGTGCAATCTCTGCTTAATACAGCATGAATACTAAACATATACGGGAATCAAATGAGACTCTGCAGAGTGCTAAGGTCTGATTCTGGACAAATTAAAGGTGACACAGCTAATTCAGCAGGCAGACATCAGACATGAATGCTTGCTTTGACCTTTTCTATGACTACGAGAACAGAGTAACTCACAATGGGAACTGTATTAGAAAATAAATGAAAGGTTCTGGTGGAAAGGTCAGAACACATGTTTCTGTGATGTGGAATAAAGTCTGTTTATAGTGAAGTTTGGCTCCATCCAAAGAGGCAGCGACAAATCAACTCCCCATTGAATATACAGTGGAATCATGTCTGAAGAATATTCTAGAATATCCAGTATCTGACAGGTTAGAAAAAGAAACTTTAAACTATATGAGTGAAAAAATGTAAGTGCTGACTCTTGAGTTTATTTTATATTCTATCTGATATGACCCACGTCAGCAGATTTAGGATAATCAAAGCTGGCAGAATTATGATCTCAAACTTTTTCATATTGTTCAAGTTCACATTTTTTTATAATAAGTGGAGTTGTGATCTCAACAGTTAAAGGTGTGTGTGTGTGTGTGTGTGTGTGTGTGTGTGTGTGTGTGTGTGTGTGTGTGTGTGTGTGCGTGTGTGTGTGCGGGGCGGTGGGGGGTGTGTGGGGGGGGGTTGGAAGTATCACTACAGACAACAATTAGAAGATAAACCAGGTCCAGATGTCAGTCTAATGTGAGAAAAAGTACCAAGATTCAATAAATATCCTTAAATAATTAACTATGTCATTAATTAATTAAAGTTGGAATTAAATACATAAATGTGTTAAATGTCATTAATTAATTTGAGGTTAAAAATAAAAACCAAACATACAACAGCTTTTATGAATCTGACACAGACACAAATGTTCACTGAAATAATGTCTTCAGGGGTTAAAGCAGGGGTCTCAAACATGTGGTCCGGGGGCCAAATGCAGCCCGTGGGATGAAGAGCATAATAACCTATTAAAATAAACTACACATTTTCTTCTCAGTTTTTTTTCTTTACCGATAAACGATGACAACTTGAAATTTACGTCACAAAACGCATTTATTAAAAAGAAAGGAAAATATATTTAAAACAACAACGTTCATGCTTAGACGTTTGACGCTTTTGAAGATGGACTGTCCGATCTAAAATGAACAGAAGGCTGGAATGCTTTGTCTTTACACTGGTCCAGTTAAAGACAGGCCCAGTTAACCTTTGACCCTGTGTCATATATAATTTTTTTCCCCATGTTTAGCTCATCTGGATGAAGTCACGATTAGCTACTGCCATCACACATTGTCCGTCAGTCCGTCATTGGTGTTGTCCGTCAGTCCGTCATTGGTGTTGTCCGCCAGTCCGTCATTGGTGTTGTCCGTCAGTCTGTCATTGGTGTTGTCCGTCAGTCTGTCATTGGTGTTGTCCGTCAGTCTGTCATTGGTGTTGTCCGTCAGTCTGTCATTGGTGTTGTCCGTCAGTCTGTCATTGGTGTTGTCCGTCAGTCTGTCATTGGTGTTGTCCGTCAGTCCGTCATTGGTGTTGTCCGTCAGTCCGTCATTGGTGTTGTCCGTCAGTCTGTCATTGGTGTTGTCCGTCAGTCTGTCATTGGTGTTGTCCGTCAGTCCGTCATTGGTGTTGTCCGTCAGTCCGTCATTGGTGTTGTCCGTCAGTCCGTCATTGGTGTTGTCCGTCAGTCTGTCATTGGTGTTGTCCGTCAGTCTGTCATTGGTGTTGTCCGTCAGTCTGTCATTGGTGTTGTCCGTCAGTCCGTCATTGGTGTTGTCCGTCAGTCTGTCATTGGTGTTGTCCGTCAGTCCGTCATTGGTGTTGTCCGTCAGTCCGTCATTGGTGTTGTCCGTCAGTCCGTCATTGGTGTTGTCCGTCAGTCTGTCATTGGTGTTGTCCGTCAGTCCGTCATTGGTGTTGTCCGCCAGTCCGTCATTGGTGTTGTCCGTCAGTCTGTCATTGGTGTTGTCCGTCAGTCTGTCATTGGTGTTGTCCGTCAGTCTGTCATTGGTGTTGTCCGTCAGTCTGTCATTGGTGTTGTCCGTCAGTCTGTCATTGGTGTTGTCCGTCAGTCTGTCATTGGTGTTGTCCGTCAGTCCGTCATTGGTGTTGTCCGTCAGTCCGTCATTGGTGTTGTCCGTCAGTCTGTCATTGGTGTTGTCCGTCAGTCTGTCATTGGTGTTGTCCGTCAGTCCGTCATTGGTGTTGTCCGTCAGTCCGTCATTGGTGTTGTCCGTCAGTCCGTCATTGGTGTTGTCCGTCAGTCCGTCATTGGTGTTGTCTGTCGGCGTCGTCCACAATTCACTAAAATCTCTCCTCCCTCAATTGTCAACGGATTTCAGTTCTGATTTATTCATTACATAGATCAAAACATGAGGCACGAAACGTATCACATTGTTTGTCGAAGTTTGCCTTTGTAAACAGTTTGGTTACAACTTTGTTTATTTTTCCAGTCTGTCACTAAAATCATTCCTCCCTGAATTTTCATCAGATTTCAATTCAGATTTTCTGATCAATTAAATGACTCCCTTTTTAGGAAGACGTCACAGCTGTGAGGTTCAGATGAGCACAGGGACGCAGGGACGCAGGGACGCAGGGACGCAGGGACGCAGGGACGCAGGGACGCAGGGACACGTACATTCAGGTCCAGGTCCGTCACCAGGTCTTCAGGTATTTTTCTTTTTTTTTATATTTCTCTATACTTGTTCTTGCTGGGGTTGAAAGTTGTGACAAATGAACAGTGTTTTGACCAGTACAGAGAAGCTTCCACAAGTATTTGTTTTGAAAAAAATACAATAAAATATACAATTTATTTATTAATATTTTATTTTCAACATCACAATAATCTTCCAATTTAGGACTAAAATAATAATAAAAAAGAACTAACACCAATAAAATACACTTCAATTAAATACTATTATTATTATTAGTAGTATTTTTTATCATTTGTTTCCCCAAGTCACTCAGAGCCGCAGGATATAAAAGACCCACAGATAACGACCCCTGATCTAGTCAAATCCACTCCAGTGTCGGATCGGGAGTCTAGATTTTTAGCAGTTTCCACTAAAGTTTAGTTTATAAACGAATACGAACAAATGTAGAGGTTAACAGCGCCACCCAGTGTATGGGAATGTGTTCAAAATTAAATGAAAGCAAACAAAATAATGACCAAAATAAGTAAAAAAAAAAAAATCTAATTAATCAATAAAATGACCAAAATAATAATTTTTTCCTCAAGGGATTTCAACCCTTTTTCACACAAATTGAAGAACGATCAAAATGAATAAAAAATTCATTAGATTTAATTGGGATTAAACCAAATTAATCCACAGCAGCTCTATCATTAATCTGATTATAAATTTGAATTGCTTGGCAGCACTAGTGTTTATAGAAGTATTACCATATATAATAATTATACTTGATATATGACATCAAGTATTATTCTGTCCTTTGCTAAAGACAGAAACGCAAAGTACTTTTTTTTTACATTGGTACTATAAAACGTCCTACATTTTCTTTTCTCTCTCACTTTGAATGAAGGCACGTATGTAAAATAATGAATCCAATGTTTCAATTTACGCACTACACACTACATTCTATTTAATCTGTAATACTGAGACACTTGGGTGGGAATAAAACAATAAACACTTGTATCATTGTATAATAGAGTATGTAAAAATGCTATGCTAATGTCATAATGGACATTTAAAATCATCAGAATGTGTTGTAGGTGGAGGTAAAGATGAACTGTGGGACTGTTTTTATTTATTTATGACTTCTGTGTTTGTATGCTTTAGTATGCCGAAATAAATGAATCAATCAATCAATCAATCAATCAACATCTGCACTGTGTGACGTCAAGAAGTCAAATAATATATATATTATAATATATATATATATATATATATATATATATATATATATATATATATATATATATATATATATATATATATATATATATATTATAATATATATATATATATATATATATATATATATATATATATATATATATATATATATATATATATATATATATATATATATATATATATATACACATCCATAATACACATACATATATATATATATATATATATACACACACATACATATACACATACATACACACTAAACCGAAAAGAAAAGAAAGCGCAACAGAAAAAAGGGAAACCTGTTCCTTGCTAGAAATTCATATTTACATTTCTTTCCTGTATCCACTTAGAATGTGGTTTATAAAAACCTGTTTAAACTTTTGTACTGATTTGCAGGTTTTCAGTTCTTCACTACAGTTATTCCAGAGATTGACTCCTTTAACTGAAACACAAATGCATTTTTAAGTTAGTACGTACAGGTGTTTTTTTAAACATATAATTCCCCTCAGGTTGTGTTTGTTTTCCCTCACTTGAAAGGGGGGGACATGGAAAAATGTCACCCCTCCAAGGGGGGACCTGGGCCAAAAAAGTTTGAGAACCCCTGTTCTAAACCCTGGTCCTGGAGGCAGACTGTCCTGCATGTTTTAGATGTTTCTCTCTTTAATCACACATGATTCAATGATCATCCTGTCATCAGCTCTGCAGAACAATGATGTGTGTTCAAAGAGGAAACATCGAAAACATGCAGGACAGTGTTCCTCGAGGACCAGGGCTGGGAAACACTGCTCTGGACGATTAATTATAGAGCGTGTCAACAAACTGTGTTGGAGAAAGTTTTCATAAAATCATCTATAAATTTTCTTTTCAAGTTTTTGCTTCAATGTTTGGACTGTGGTGGAAAATGAAAAAAATCCACTCAAGTCACAGGTTTTTGGCTCCAGTTTAAAGACAAGATGAAGAATTAGGAAAATGAATTCATGTATCATAGTATTTGTCATAAATCTTACTGTGCTGGTTGGTGACCCAAAAAAAAAAACAGGCTGTACAGTATTCTATTTATAACCACATTTAAATAAGTGGAAATCCATTTGACTAAAGTGGGTTTGTACTAGAATCCTGTCCAGTGGCTGCGTGGACCCTCTTCAGTACTGAGCAGAAGATTCCTCAGAGGAGGGAAGCCTGATTCTTTTAACTACTGTAAGTCACACAGAACTAAACTGATTTGTGGGCGCTTCATTTGATTCATCTACGTATAAATGTCAATTCTGCAGCCAACAGCCAGTGCAGTCATATGACAGTAGAGAACAAGATGTATCACTGTAGACCCTTACAATACACCCATAAAACAGGAAATTAGTACGCTTTGTTTTTTTTCATTAAATTACATTATTGGTGTTTTTTTTTTGGATTAAAGAGATAACTAACAACACACACACACACACACACACACACACACACCACACACACACACACACACAACACACACACACACACACACACACACACACAACACACACACACACACACACAATCATCACTTGTAAGTAAAATAGTCAATGGATACTTGGATAACATGTTTTTGTTTTC
>CM035785.1:57047071-57101457 GCA_020466265.1 Siphamia tubifer | reverse complement strand
AAATGAATGAGCTAAGACCCCCATTATTAGCTGAACCACAATGATAAACAGCCAGTTATTGTGTGGAGAACAAATGGGAGCCTTGTTGTTCTGACACAAAGGCTTTAGGTAAACTGCTGAAAGAGCAGGACTGCACATCTGGAGCAGAACACGTGCTGAACCTGAGCCTCGTCTGCTCCTGCTCTACGTCTGTTTCTCAGCTGCATGTTCCACGGCGTTGGGAGGCTCGCCTTCTGCATGCTTCACCGGCATTCTGTGGGCTCACCGTCCATCTGCTGAAAGGAAATGAAAAAAGACAGGTTATTGGAGCTTAGGTGTGGCTGCTGTAACACAAACTGATGGCAATGTATGTAGAATTAGGTAGTAGTATATTTCCTGTGACCAAATGGTGTTGTCAGATTGGAAATGTACTGTGATATGTGATAACACATAATAAAAACCTCATGTTTTCATACTATCAGGAAGGTGTTTACAGAATATTTTCCTCTGAGGCTTTTGTACGTACCCCCTACAGTATATTCTGCGTCCTGCGGAGCTACTAAAAAGACTAGTAATAGATGTTTAGGCAAAAACTTATTTCCATTCCTTCATCAGTCTTCATACTTTTGTTTGTGCTCACTGCAATTTAAACACGTTTTAATTTATTTAATTTTTATTTTTTTTAATAGTTTAAACCATAAAGACCCAGTGCTACTGGTGTGGAAGGTTCACAATTATTTTTTTTTTGCCCTTTGATGCATGAATTATTAGAACTTTAGGCCTGAAAAGACCAATGTGATTGAAATCTTTTTAATCGATCTATTTTTTATGGAGTTACAAAAATGTCCACTCAGCTAAAAAACATGTTTAAAGAGATAGTTCAGTATTTTTCACATTAATGTGTATGGGTTCACCATCTTTACTCTGGTGCACCCACAGTTACTTATCCCCGACTGTGTTCTGTGAATCCAGTTCTGGTCCAGTTTTGGTCAAAGCGGAAGTAGTCTGGTAGGTTTTCCTGGGATCAACAAAGTAAAACGTGTTTCTCCTCAATACAGTATGTGTTGGAATGAGTGATTTATTTACATAACAAAACCATCACAGGAAGAAAACTCACACCTCATAATTGCTTGGAGTTACTTTCTGTCAATAGCGATCAATGCGCTAGCGTTGTCACTGCTAACAGCCGTGCGCCCTTAGCAAACTACTTTCATCAGTTGTTCGCCAGTGTTAGTGGCTGGCTATGTGCAGGTGCACAGCTGTTAGCCGTGACAGTTTTATTGTGCAAATAAATCAGTCATTCAAACATATATTGACAAATATAAATGTACTAATATATAATTTATTAATATATATTAGGTATAATATAATATATTGTCTTCAATTGCACTGAAGACAAAGGGCTGACCTATATTTTTACAGATAATTTTACTGAAACTCAATTTCTTTGCACATATATTGTAAAGTGTTTTACTATATATATATATATCCCCATATATTATTAAGTGTATGACAATATATATAAACATTTATGAGTGTGTATTTGTCACATATGTGTCACTTCCTTATGTAAATTTAACTATATTATAATATATTGACACAATATACTTTTCTGTATATTATATCCATATATTTTTTATGTTCCATTTCAGGCAGTAATATATTGCTTGTCAGTGTATGGAGAAATATATTTTTGTTTCATAAAGGAGGTTATTTATGATTCACAGAAAACATATGAAGCTAAAACAACTTTAAGGAAAAAAAAAACCCAGAGCAGTTTCTCTTATCTAACATAATTACATGTAATTGCAGTGTGTTGTATTAAACCAAAGTGAGTCTTTTTTTTTTTTAATTTTCTTACACACATTAAAGCTTCATCCATCATCTGGCTTCATGTACATGTATCCTTTGGCAGCGGTATTTGCCAGTTAACACAACACAGCAGCTTGTTACACATGGTTTCATCCAGCTTTTCCTTTGTGTGGAGGTATGTGACTGAACCACACAGTCAAGCAGGATGTTTCTCCTGGCTGACTTATTTTCAGCTGTAGTTTCTATGTAATTATGTCAAATTCTAGCAAAATATAACTCAATCCAATCTGACAACATAAATCCAAAATATAGCTGTTTTTATGACAGTGAATGTCTACAGAGTGTGTATATATATTTATTATTCATGAGGATGTTAAGGAGATTTAACAATATTGGCCTGTCTGTGTGAACGGCTCCATCAGGAAAGTCAATTATTCATTCATTCCTTCATTTATTCATTCATTCACCTTATTTTTTTGCAGTTTCTGAGTGTTAGTTAATGCCATATCTACCGTCTTATAATCCTCCAATCACATTTAAGTGTCCAATTTTTATTTTGCACTTTTTTTCACTTGGCTTAAGTTATATGGATGTTTAAATTATATCTGAAGTGGGAAATGCCAGTGCAAATAATTTTCATTAGGTCCTGACCCCGTCTGTGACTTTTACCACGAGTCTCTGTAACAATCACGCTTGGTCAAATTAAATTTACTGAGACAAGAGGAGAAAGGAACAGAAACACAAAATGAAAGCTCAACACACAGCTTTGGAGGACAAAAGTGTTAGGACAGTTCATGTACAAATTTATAGAGAAATTCTCAACACGTTAAAATCACCCAGTATTTATTCTAGGGTTGTTTTTGTGTTTATGCACAACGTTCTTCTACTTTTTGTAATTACAATTTTTATTCAGAACTGTCAAAGGATAAACCACCGAAACATTTTCAATTCAAAATATTGTGTAAAATGTTAACAAACGAAAATAAAAAGATCAGTTTTGTTCAATGAGCGAAAGGCAAGAGAAAAATAAATAAAATATAGCAATTATAGCATTTATGAAATAAATATAGCACAAGAAATAAGAAAATAAAATATTAACTGAGGTGGATGCATGTTCGACCTCCCTGCTAAGAATTAAAGCAGGCCTGATTATATATATATATATATATAATATCACATTTTACAAATACATATAATTTACACCACAGTATGACTTTATGTTAAAAAAGGCAACAAATATTTTGTATCAGCATATTTTTAGGGGCTGCTTTTGAATCTTTATTATTATTTTGTTTTCACCACATTTGTCATATCTTTTAATTACAAAAACATTTCTACAAACCAAGTCTATTTGTTTTTCTACATTGATAAGAGTTTTACAATGAATTTCCATGACACAAAAATGTTAAACTACAATTAATCCACGACTATTGTGTTCATGCAATTAATCATAATTAAATATTTTTATCAATTGACAGCACCACTATATATAATATTCATACATGTATTCATACACATTCACCTGTAAAATACAAATGTAAATCAATTGAATTAATAATTATATTTAACCCTTTGACACATACTGGTCACTCCAGTGGACAGTTGTTCTACAGTTGTTTTACAGTTGTTTTACAGTTGTTTTACAGTTGTTCTACAGTTGTTTTACAGTTGTTCTACAGTTGTTCTACAGTTGTTCTACAGTTGTTCTACAGTTGTTCTACAGTTGTTCTACAGTTGTTCTACAGTGTTTTACAGTTTGTTTTTACAGTTGTTCTACAGTTGTTTTACAGTTGTTCTACAGTTGTTCTACAGTTGTTTTTACAGTTATTTTACAGTTGTTCTACAGTTGTTCTCTTTTATATTCATAGGTTTTGTTGTTTTAGTTTCATATCAGTTCATATCATTACTGTCACTGGTCTGTTCTTAATATCAGATTTGTTTTGTTTGTTAGTCTGTTCTTAAACAAAAACTTCATTAAAAATATTTTATTTCATAAATGTTCTGATATTGTGTTTTTAAATACATGTTTTTTTGCTTCAAAGCTGAGGCGAAATGTAAAAATAGGTTAATTAAAAAGATTTCAATCACATTGCTTTTTCCAGCCCAGAGGAAAAACATCTTAACTAAGGTTCTGATGATTCAGGCTTCAAAGGATTAAAAACAAAGAGTAAAATGGATAAATACTGATGAAAATAAATGTATATAAAAATGTATATACTTACATTAAATTAAATTAAACATATTGTAAAATAAATAAATGCCTCCTAACCATGAACATATGCTTAAAATATAACTATTCAATAATAAATACTTAAAAACCAATGCAGACGTTTTTAAAAGTACTGGATTTAAAAAACTAAATGAAAAAACACTTGAGCAAGCGTGCATTCTTACAGTAGTTGCGCATTAAAGCAAATGTTCTGTTGCCTGAGGTGGTGAACAGGGAGATGAATACACGACACTACGCCTTATTTGCAGAACATTTTGCTCTGCTTACAAACGCTTAAGGAAAGAACTTAAGGAAACAGCTTCAGGAGCCATTGTGACTGAGTTGATGTCATGCCAAACAAGTCCCTCCATTTTTAATAGTCTGTCTGGGTATGCTTAAATCCATTGATGCATTTGTCTGTTGCCTAGCAACACACACTCTGTTTGTTTGGACCTTTTCAGGCCTGAGTTGAAGCTCTTTCAAACAACAAAAAAGAAAGATTAAACCCGTACAAAATCACACAGTACACTAAAAAAAATAAAACATTGAATTAACTTAAAAATTATTCTTCAATTTTGACTTTTTATCTAATAATTTTGACTTTTTATGTCGTGATTTGGACTTTTTTTTATCTCATAATTTTAAACTTTTTATCTAATAATTTAGACCAGAGGTGTCGAACATGCGGCCCGGGGGCCAAATCTGGCCCGCCTAAGGGACCAATCCGGCCCTCTGGATGAATTTATAAATGCAAAAATTACACTAAGATCTAAATCATTTTAGTTAATGATTTGTAAATTTTAGTTAATCCTCTTTGTAAATGTAATTTTTTTTTCATTTAGTGACACTAAAACAAAGTATAATTTCACCCAAAAAAATCTCAATAATCAGAACAAATATGAAAAATTAGAAATGTCTTTAGAGAAGTACCGGTAACTAAAATGTTCACAACATTCCACCTATTACTAAATATTTTGTGTATCTGTAGAGCCACTGCGATCTGTAAATTAGAATGTATATGTGTAAATGATAAACTAAAGCCTAATATTGTTTGTTTTCATGATGTAATTTTACATTTTTTCCTCTAACACAGAGAGAAAAGTTTGGAGTTGACATTATTTATATGTTGTTTTTTTTTTGTTTTGTTTTTTTTACTGGTTTGGCCCACTTCCGATCAAATTTAGCTGAATGTGGCCCCTGATCTAAAATGAGTTTGACACCCCTGATTTAGACTTTTTATCTAATAATTGAAACTTTTTATCTAATAATTGAAACTTTTTATCTAATAATTTAAACTTTTTATCTAATAATTTAAACTTTTTATCTAATAATTTTTACTTTTTTCTCATGGTTCTGTCTGGGTATCCTTAAATCCATCGATGTATTTGTCTGTTGCCTAGCAACACATATTCTGTTTGTTTGGACCTTTTCAGGCCTGAGTTGAAGCTCTTTCAAAAAAAAAGGAAGATTAAACCCGTACAAATCAGTTACATAAGTAACTCACCGCAGCAGAGTGACCCTATCATTAAAAGTGCAGCAATTCTGCTCAAAAACTATGTACTTCACATTTTAACTGTGTGGTTTAGTCACATTATAAGAATATTTGTTGTGCAGGTTTGTAAATGTTTTATTGTTTTTTTCCCAGTTCACATTTTCAATATTACAGTAGATCAGAGGTGTCAAACACGTGGCCCGGGGCCAAATTCGGCCCGTCATAGGGTCCAAAGTGGCCCCTGGGATGAATGTGTGAAATGTAAAAATGACACAGAAGATATTAACAATTAAGGAAGTTAAAATAATTTGCCATCAATTCAGTCTAAAATGGATCAATAAATTATGAAAAATACTAATTTTCTTCTTTGTTTTAGTGTAAAAAAAAGGGAATAAATAAATAAAAAGACTACCTTATTAGAAAAAAAGCAAATAACCTGGAATGTATGTGGAATTTTACCAATATTCTGAACGTTCCTTAATGTTCTGTATATTTGTGTTATCTTTAAGATTTAATACTCATGTATAAATGATAAATTTACAATATTGTTAAGATTGCACTGATTTTTCTTAATAATTGTCAGGTTGTTAATATTTGTTCATGTTCAATTACAGATTTTTATCATGGAATTTTAACATTATTTATATATGTTTATTAGGGCTGGGACGATATGATCTCATGTCGATTAGATTCTTTTACGATTTTTTTTTGGTGCCGATTCGATTTAAATTGCGATTCTTTGATATTTGCCATATTCCCAATTTTTCACTTGCCTTTTTAACACCAGACCAGGTGAAAAAGCTGAATGATGATCCTACAGATCATAGCAGGAGCCGTATTTCACATAAAAATACACATCATATGTGAGTCAGTTCATATTTATTCAGCAGTAATATATTTGAACCAGACTTTAGGAAGTAAACTGCTCCATTTATCTACAACACAAACAGGAGCCTTTAAATAAACAGACTCTATAATAAAGTGAACATGTTCAGCTCTGCTTTTCCTTCTGTTACAAACACCACACACTTTAACTGATGGTGATTGATTATCTATATTTATTCAGGAACAACTAATTTTCTTTAAGGTTTCAGATATCCCGCGCTGTTTAACGCACCAGAGATGTTACCATAGTCCTGAACGCACCACCTCCGTGTTTAGAATTAGCTAATCACCCTCTTTTTCCAACTGTAGTTCATATCCTCCTGGTTTATTATTATGTGTAAATGACACAAGGTCAGATTAATAACATAACACAGTTAAATAGATATTAGCAGAGTGTATTGTTTATCTGTGTATAAGTTAATATTGTTTAACGCTGGTGTGTTGTTAAAGCTAATACGATATTAAGCTAGCTGTTGTCTTACAAGCGGCAGTTTTTTCCCCACCCGGCTTAAAATGAATCATTTAAATATGGGGAAAATCGATTTAAAAATCATAAAACAAAAAAACCCCTGATACATATGTGAATCGATTTTTTTTCTCCCAGCCCTAATGTTTAACCTGTTCTTTTTATTTCTTTACTGGTGCGGCCCACTTCCCTGAACTAAAATGAGTTGGACACCCCTGCAGTAGATTTGATCCTCAGGGGAATTATTGTGTTCAACACTGATCATAAAACAGACTGAAAAAGACTCCCTGTTGTTTGTGTTACATGTGAAAGTGCAGGTTTTATGCTTGAACCAAAGGGTCCAGGTCCATGTTTGAGATTATGACTGTGTTTGAAACCACATATGACTCAGCAGTCAGACAGTACACGGAAAAAAGGAAAAGACTGAATCAACTTAAAAATTATTCTTCAATTTTGACTTTTCATCTAATAATTTAGACTTTTTATCTAATAACTTTGACTTTTTATCTCATAATTTTGACTTTTTATCTCATAATTTTGACTTTTTATCTAATAATTTTGACTTTTTATCTAATAATTTTGACTTTATCTCATAATTTTGACTTTTTATCTCATAATTTTGACTTTTTATCTCATAATTTTGACTTTTTATCTCATAATTTTGACTTTATCTCATAATTTTGACTTTTTATCTCATAATTTTGACTTTATCTCATAATTTTGACTTTTTATCTCATAATTTTGACTTTTTATCTCATAATTTTGACTTTTTATCTCATAATTTTGACTTTATCTCATAATTTTGACTTTCTAAATCTAGTTGAATGAACCAAATGGAATTGCATAGGGTTACGGTTATTTTTAATCTAATTTGATTGAGTCAACTAATATTTTTACTGTATGTGTAACGTATTGAAGAATAATTTTCAAATTGATTCAATGTTTTGCTTTTTTCTGTATATATTATTATTTATTTTATTATTTAAAATAATTTGTATTCACTTATTTTCACATTTTTATCACTTTTAATTCACGACCTCATGTCTACTTGATTATAAACATAGTCCTCATGAGACATAGAAACGTGTGTGTGTGTGTGTGTGTGTGTGTGTGTGTGTGTGTGTGTGTGTGTGTGGTGTGTGTGTGTGTGTGTGTGTGTTAGTTAAAGGAAAGATTTGACCTGATGGTAGCTCTGGATAAAAGGCTAAAAGGTCGTAGAAAATCTTCATAATTATCCTCTGGAGAACATGACACAGCTTAGATTTAATGGATGTTCTGCTCAAATTCTCTTTTTCATTTGTTTGTGTCGCTCTTTATGACACTCATGTACAAACAAACAAATGACTCGTGTGTTGTTGTTTGTTAATTCATGCTTTAAATACCCTCAAGAAACACACAACACGCTAGTCTATTGTTAGAGCAGATAAAGAAAAGACCAGTGAGCCCTGGAGTCTCTGTAATTCTGTCCTGTTCAAATGCACTGAGTGTGTGTGTGTGCGTGTGTGTGTGTGTGTGTGTGCGTGCATTACAGTGTTTCAGCCAACCATCTTATTTTTGCACCTGTTCAAGACAGAGCCATGAAACAAAATCCCCTATGGTGTTTTGGGAGTGAGACAAGAGTGAAACTGTGACCCAGGCCAAGACAAAAGTAGGCTTTAACAGACTGTTGCAATTGGGCCGCACGGCAACAAGATGTTCGGCAAGAAAAGAACACGTTTCATTGTCTGGACTCCGATTAGAATATTTTGTGGGACTAATCATGCTATCTGAAGACGTTTCTACTGCAAATTAGTTACATGAATGTTCTGCAGTGTGTGTGTGTGTGTGTTTGTGTGTTTGTGTTCCTATTAGAGCTGGGCAAAAAATCAATTTAGATTTAAAATCGAGTTTTATGGCAAAATCGATTCATATTTTAGGAAAATCGTGCAATCCGATTCCCCTCCACACGCACTTTTTTTCCTCGCAAAAAGAAAACCATGAACCAGGCTGCTTTCCGTAGTGTTTCACCCCAGACCCCGCCTACGATCCCCTTCTTCTGCTATGGCAAGCCAAAGTGTTCACATAGCCACGCGTTACGGGACGCGCAAGGTTCTAAAGGTTCAGTTGTGTGGAATCGGTTTGGGTTTTTAGGGTGTGACGAAGCCCAGCTACTGCCTGGTTGTTAGCTGTGTCTTCAGACTGTTGTTGTTGACGGTAGCGGTACGACCACTGTGTTCACATCTGAAGAGAAAGCATCCAGTGGGGGGGGGGGGCATCTTATGATAAACATGGAGCACGATGGGGAGCGATAAAGATGTCCAAAATATTAGTAACATGTTCAGGTTTATTGAAGTAGTTTGATTGATAATAAGGTTTAGTTTTATTTTGTCCTTACAAAGTAAAAATGTTACTAGTTTTATTTTTATCTTACTTTTGCACTACTACGTTTTTTACAATGTTTTTCATATAATATGAGTATTAATGTATATTGTTTTAGTTGTTAAAATATTTTAAGCTTTCTTTTTTCCAACAAAATGTATCTTTTGCACTATTTTTTTTTGCACTGTTTTTTTCTGTAACAGTGGTGGATATGTCTGGACTTACTACAGTTTATGTAGGTAAAGTCTCAGGTTACAGTTGCACCTTTTGCACAAATGATTTATTATTTACAGTTATTTGTAGAAGTATTTTTGTTTTACATGTTATTTAATAACATGTAAAAAACGAAAGAAACCACGTTTCTAGTGTTTTCATTTTCATTTAGCCCACGTGGGAAAAAATCGTATCGTGAATCGAGTTTTTTGGGAAAAAATCTGAGATTTTTTAAAAAGAGAAAATCGCCCAGCCCTAATTCCTATATTTATGGGGACATTGATATGTTCACACAGTCACACCATGGAGACCTCTGACACTATGGGGACCAAAATTCAGGTCCCCACGAGTAAAATCGAAATGATATGGCCCTATAAATAATTTTTTTTGTGTGGAAGTCCCCATAAAGCATGAGGGAAACAGGTGAAAACCAAAGCATGTAGTTTTCAAAGGTTTAAAGATGAATTTCCTTTTTTGTTTTTTTAAAGGTATTATTTGTATGTATTTTTGCTTTTTTTCATTATGTATTTTGAAATATTATTATTTATTTATTCATTTTTAGATTTTTTTTTTTTTATTTAATTTAGTGGAGGAGCAGAGTTTGCTTATGCTAATGCTAATGCTAACGCCTGTCTCTGCAGCGACGACTTCTTCAGAGGTACATTCCAAAGCTGACTTTTTTTGTGTATGTGCTATATACAGGGTTCCCTCTGATCCTGGAAAAGTCTTGAAAGGTATCGAATTCATTGTTGTAAAAATAAGGCCTTAATTGTCATTAAAATATCTTAAATTGAATTTTCAAAAGTCTTAAAAATTTGGACACATTAGTCAGATTTGTGTTAGTTTGAAATAAAAAGTATTTGGTAACATTTAGGCTGTTTATATTACAAAAATAATTTAGGGTGAGTAGGAAATGAGGACACGTCATTCTGTGGGTGTAGTATTTAACTATACTGAGTTTATTAAAAGTATGTGTTTATATATAGTGAGTGTGTTATATATTAAAATTTTCAAAGTTATGCTTCTTGATGTAAATGTTTCATGAATGTAGCATCAAATGGAGCAAAAAGTCATGTTCTATTTAAAATAAATAGTTGATAAAACTGCCCCCCAGGTAATTCACCTGCTGTTTTTTTCCACTTTTCAATTGTGGTTCATTGTCGGTTTGGTCTTAAATTTAATTTCAAACGGCATTAAAAAAAGTCTTAAAAAGTCTTGAATTTAACTTTCACTGAGCTGTAGGAACCCTAATACTTTTATTATTTTATATATTATTATTATTATTATTATTATTATTATTATTATTATTGACATCATTGATATCATCATCATTATTAACATGATTATTATTATTATTATTATTATTATTAACATGATTATCATTATTATTATTATTATTATTATTATTATTGACATCATTGATATCATCATCATCATCATTATTAACATGATTATTATTATTATTAACATGATTATCATTATTGTTATTATTATTATTATTATTATTATTATTATTATTATTATTAACATGATTATTATTATTATTATTATTATTATTATTATTATTATTATTATTATTATTATTATTATTATTATTATTATTATTATTATTATTATTATTAACATGATTATTATTATTAACATGATTATCATTATTATTATTATTATTATTATTATTATTATTAACATTATTATTAACAGGATTATTATTATTATTATTATTATTATTATTATTATTATTATTATTATTATTATTATTATTATTATTAACATGATTATTATTATTACACAGTAGTCCTTTCCACTATAATGAAACAATCTGATCACAGTTTGCAGCCTGATTGTTGCCTCTAAAATGTGACCCAATCCTGCAAAGAAAGCATTAGTGAACATCGGACGTTCACTAAATGCATCACAACACTCATGTCTGAGTGCACAAACTTCTTTGGAGCGGCTAAAATGCATTTTATTTTTGTGCGTAGTTGCTGGATGCTTTTAGAACCTTTCAAACAGCAGGCTTCAGCTTCAGTACTTTACCTACTTTCAAAAACACAGTCATGCTATTTCCATTCTCCTCCAGTACTGAGGGGGGAAAAAAAAAAAGAGAATTTAGTTTTTTTTACAGAGGCAGCTTGGACTGAATAAAGATCTGTAGTGCTGGAGGTTATAACAGTAGTGAATGACGCCCCATAATGACACTTAAAAGACAAAGTTGCATCATTAATCATCCCTTCCTTTCATAGCCCTGACACGTGAGACAAGGAAATCCATGTCTATCTGTGCGCAGACAATAAATATGAATGTTTCCCAGATTAGTCTCTAAAGAACAGAATGGAGACTCTTTAAGGACACATTTTCCAGTCATCACTCAACTGACTAAAATGAGCCAATTATTTCTTATACAACAGCATGCCAATTAGAGAAATGTCTGCTGTGTTCCATTCATGATATTACCATGTGGGCTGTTTAAGGTGTTGCCAGACAACATCTTTTCCTGTCCAAAGACATTTGCACTAGATTTGGAAAGAAGGAGTCGCTCTTTGTGTGGTCACTAGTGGCCCGAAAAAGGCTAGATTTGAACTTCTTTGTCACTTTTTTAAAAGAGCTGTAGCAGACAGAGGAAAGCATAAGGCATGAGTTTGTTAAATACAATAGAAGAGAATGGAGTTTATTTGTCTTTGTAACAAGTTCAACGAAACTACGGCAGTGAATGAGTAAGAACAAGGTTAAAATTAAAAAAAGAAGAATTATTAAGTTAAAAACAAGGTTAAAATTAAAAAAATATATAAATTATTAAGTTAAAAACAAGGTTAAAATTTAAAAAATATATAAATTATTAAGTTAAAAACAAGGTTAAAATTTAAAAAATATATAAATTATTAAGTTAAAAACAAGGTTAAAATTTAAAAAATATATAAATTATTAAGTTAAAAACAAGGTTAAAATTTAAAAAATATATAAATTATTAAGTTAAAAACAAGGTTAAAATTAAAAAAATATATAAATTATTAAGTTAAAAACAAGGTTAAAATTAAAAAAATATATAAATTATTAAGTTAAAAACAAGGTTAAAATTTAAAAATATATAAATTAGTCATTTAAAAACATGGTTAAAATCAAAAATACATATAAGTTACTCATTTATAAATAATCAGAGGTCATGAAAGTACTCACATTCTGTACTGAAGTAGAAGTACAACTACTAGTAGAGTTACACGATACTAGAAAAAAATGAAGCCAGTGATATGAAAAAATACTCAGGAGTAAATAACAGTTATGTGGAGCTGATCAAACAGATTAGTGGTCGACACAGAACATACGCTTCAGTATCATCCTGCTTGTAGCCGAAATAATTAAATAAAATTAATTATTTTAAATAAATACAAATTTAAAATGAAAAACATTAATTCATCAGTGAATAAATAAAAGACAAACAAATAAATAAAAAATACATAAAAATAAATGGATAAATACATTTATAATAATAATAATAATTAAAAAAAATCTAAATATATATATATAAAAATCTATGTAATGTGAAATGTAATGTGAAAATAATAAAATAAATAAATACAATACAGTTAAAAAATAAAATAAATAACTGGTGCAGTGGTTAACACTGGTGCCTCACAGACAGAAGGTTGTTGGTTCTATTCCCACATCAGACCTTTCTGTGTGGAGTTTGCATGTTCTCCTCGTGTCTGCGTGGGTTTTCTCCAGGTACTCTGGCTCCTCCCACCATCCAAACACATGCACTGATAGGTTAACTAGTTAACTGGTTAACTGGTTAAATCACCCATAGGTGTGAATGTGACAGTGGTTGTTTGTTTATATATATATGTTCAGCCCTGAGATGAACTGGAGACTCATACAGGGTGACCTCTGACCCCGCCTTCACCTGCTGGAGCTGGATTAGACATAAACATATGAACACTCTATACACACACACACACACACACACACACACACACACACACACACACACACACACACACACACACATATACATGCACACTATGCACACATATAAATACCCTTTTATAATACACTCTACACATACACATACATACATATACATATACACACATACACACACACACACACACACACACACACACACACACACTCTACATTAGCTGCAGTGTTTCCTCATGTGAAGCTGACTCAGCTGCACATAATTACCTCGGACCATTTCTTTATCTTTAACTTTGCTTTAACAAAGGCATTGTTAGCTACCTTTAACTTATTCCAATTTATGTTCTGAACTAAGCAGCTCAACTGGATGAAGTGTTTTATCAGAAATGTTCCATTGTTTCTGCTCTTTTTTTTTTTTTGCCTCGTCAGCAGTTTTTTTCTAATTAACATTTTCACAGCAAAGAACAGTATAAATGTAAAGGCTAAGTTCAAAATTAAATGAACAAAAGGACTTGTCATTATAATTTAAATACCAGCGGACTGTTCTGTTATTTAGAGAGCTGATCACATGGAAGACGACAGGTTTTAAAACGGCCGTACATGAAGAAAGATATTTAAAAAAAAATAATAATGCTGCGGCTGCACAATATTATAAAAAAAAACTGACATTGCGATGTTTTTAACCCTGTGATATGAAAAGAAATTCAGGAGTAAATAACAGATTAGTGGTCGACACAGAACATATATGTTCAGTATCATACTTCCTGTAGTTAAAATAATTGATAATTAAAAATAAATACATGAATAAAATTAAATAAAAATAAAATAATTGAATAAAAATAAAATAAAAATAATGAAATAAATGATACAAATAAATTCTAAAATAAAAATAAATTAATAAAGAAAACACAAATAATACAAATAAGTAAAAGTAAATTAATTTAAAAAAATGAATAACATAAAGACAAAAAAGAAAATAAATAAAGAAAATTAAACGCAATTAATTAATTTAAATAAAATATAAAATATATACAAATAAATTAAAAAATAATAAAAAATTAAAATAAAAATAATCGCAGGGCCACAAATGGGCCTCTAATATCAGTTTTCATCTCAATGTTTTAATTTAAATTATAATCAAACACCAACTGCATGTTATCAGAATGGTTCAAGAAGAGCATTTAATTTACTTTAAATTGAGTGGAAGTTTAAAGGGTTAATGGATGAATCTGAATCACAGGACTGTGTGTGTGTGTGTGTGTGTGTGTGTGTGTGTGTGTGTGTGTGATCTAAGCAGTGGTTGACTGACACATCCCTCTTTACCTCAGACTGTTGGACCCATTAATTGTGAAAATTGTAGGATTGTAGATGATGTAGTTTGGAATTGAACTGTGCTACAACTGCACTGGTCTGTTTACATGACACTTTATTCCTGGTTAATTTTGAATAAAGGTTAATTCTGCTTTCAGATGAACCATGTAAACACCTAATTCCAGTTGAAAATGATCATTCTGAATTAAACTTAATTCAGAGTAAACTCACTGGTTCTTCATTCTGAATGTAATAATTCTGACACGTTAACAGTTAATTCCTCTTTAACATTTTTCCGGTCGTTGTCATGGGAATGACGTACATATTTTGTTTCGTGTTGACGCACATGTTCCACGCTGTCTGCGTTAGTTTGTTGATTTGTAATTATTCGTAATTATTACAAAAATTAATTTAAAAAAATCACATTTGTATCTGGTCTAACATTTAACAGTTGAAACAAAAACAGGAACGTGATCGTTCTTCCACTTGAAAGTTCTGTCCAATCAGAACCTTCTGAAAGACCTATTAACTAGAACTGAATACACCTGTTTCCATGGAAACCTTTATTCGGAAATAACATGTACATGTAAACACAATGAAAATAACTTTAATTCTGAATGATTTTATTCAGAATAAATAATTAATTGGTTCAGTGGAAAAGACGCTCCAGGCCCCGTTAACCTATGACCCCGTGGAAATGTATTTTATTATTTTTTTATTATTTAATTTTTTTAAACTTTCTTTTTCCTGTGCATTGTGTGTTCAGGTCCAGGTTCGTCACCAGGTCTTCAGATATTCTTCCTGGGGTTGAAAGTTACGACAAATGGACGTTGTTTTAGAAGGTAAACCAGCTTCTGTAAGTATGATGTTTAATTTGAGTGACAAAAAACAATAATATATATATTTTATTAATAATTTGATATTTCAAGATCACAATAATCTTCTAATTTAGAGCTAAAATAATAAAAAAAGAACTAACACAAATAAAATACACTTTAATTTAGAGCTGCACAGTATATTATTTGAGCATCAACATCACAATGTAAGTTTGTGCAATAGTTAATATCACAGGAATTGCAATTATTTTATATTGTATTTTTATTATATAAATTAAGTATTTAATTTTTAAAACTTGTATATATTTTTTATTTATTTATTTGCCTTGTTTTATTTCTTTTTTAAAACTATTTATTTAGTTATTTTTTTTATGTAAGTATGTATATTCTGCGTCGACCACTAACCTGTTTGACCGTCGGCACCACACAGCTGTTATTTACTCCTGACGATTCTTTTCATATCACAATATATATCGCAGGGTTTTTTAAAAAAATCGTAATATCAGTTTTTTTTCCTAATATCGTGCAGCCCTACTTCAATTAAATCCTTTTTTCTTTATTCTCCTAAGCCCCTCGGAGCCGCAGGTTGTGGACCGCTGGTCTAACATGTGGTTCTCGTGTATACAGTGTCTTGTGTGTTGATATTGTGGCAGAATAGTTCACCTCCATTTACCATTTCATGACAGGATACATCTTGTTGAACTACAATCCCCAAAACACAGCATCAAAAAAAACAAAGTGAGACTGGGTTTGACAGAGCAGTTAACTAATGGCGTCTGTGGCCAATGGGATTCGAATGATCTGCGCCAGCGTCGGACAGCGAATAAGAAACAAAGGGATGAAAGGTTTTTCCCTGTAAGACCTGTAACCGATGCCATGTTAGGAACCATCTGCCTCATACTTGTCCAGGCTGTCACCCCTGATTCTAATCCAGCAGAACACAACACAACTGCAGCCAGCGCTGGGACGCACTGCTGAACACTGAACACACACCAACAAACTACTAAAGATGAGAATAAAAAAATAAAAAAAAATAAGAAAACGGGACGACATGAGTCCAATGATGATGCACAGATGTGGGGTTTGAGTCATGGGGGGGGGGACCCAATGTTTTAACTGTGCGTGTTACTAATATTTATGCACCAGCCAAGCCAAGAGTCTGTCATATTCTAGAATGATTTACTTTACTGTGGACAAATAACACAATTTACTAGAACCACATCTAAATCAAAACATCTGTGACACAGTGTTAACGAAAACTGAAGCTTCATACATTATGTATTAGATTAAAGCTGTGTTTTTCAACCTTGGAATCAGAATCCTATGTGGGGTCTCCTGGAATTCAAATGGAATGTTCCCACATGTGTGTTAGTGATAAAGAAAAACTCCAGTGTTAAATGCTGGTTGGTTTGAGTTTCTAAGATAAGTCTGGGGTCAAAATGTGGGATTCTTAAAATGAACAAGAAAATAGGTTTGAGTCCAAAGGAATATTGGTCTGACATCTACGAAAAATACTGACTACACATTATGATCTATTCACTTAATTTTGATATATATTTTTTTTAAATAATTGATAAAATTCACAAAAATAAACAAATTAGTGAAGAAAATGAACAAAATATGGAGGAAATGAATAAAATAAGCAATAAAATAAACAAATTCTGAAAGAAAATGAACAAAATATGGAGGAAATGAATAAAATAAGCAATAAAATAAACAAATTCTGAAAGAAAATGAACAAAATGTAATTGTAATGTAATGTAATTTACAAAGTAATCATGAAAATTCACAGAAATAAACAAATAAGTGAAGAAAATGAACAAAATAAGGAAGAAAATTAAAAAGATTGGTCTCCAAGTCAAATGCTTCCGGAATAAAACTAATGAAACATTGGTGTCAGATCTACTTCTAAACACTGAACATTATGGTCCATTTACTTTACACAAACCCTTCATACATATGTGTAATAACACACCATCATATATATTAAAAACATGAACCAGCACTAAAGTCATTTTCTGTTTCATCTGATTAAATTATGGAACATTTAACACATTTAATGTTTGTTTAAAAAAATGTAGACTAGTGTAATCACTTTAAAAACTAAAAAAAACTAATGTTTCCCAGCTTCTTTATCATTGTGTGAACATATTCTTTTTGATCTTAACCTTTGACCTACATTCACTGACATATAATAGAGTCTATTCTGGACCATCTCACACCTTTCAGGAAAATTTCATGGAAATTGTTCCAGTAGTTTTGCATAAAGTGGCTTCCAAAAAAAAAAAAAAAATATATACAATAAAACTGAACGAAGAACAATACGCTCCCCTCCTGTTTGGGGACGCAGTGTAAAAAATAAAATTATAGCTGTAGTTATTGTTATTGTTACCCCCCCCCCCCCCCCCCCCAAGTTTTACACACAAACTACTGGACCAATTTTCATGAAATTGTCAGGGCCATTCAATTTTGGTGAATGTAGGTCAAAGGTCACCGTCACAATAATGTGTTTCCACAGTGATAGTAGATCGGGCCAATCAGATAAAATGTGTAGAAAACACTTAAAAAAAACAAAAGTAAACAGTGATAAAAAAAGCTTAAGGTTAAATAGAAATAATTTAGGAACTGACAGAAAAGTAGCACTGGGTCTGTGTGGGTCTGTTAAGAATACCATCTTTCTTCCTACTCAAGTATTGGGTCTGTTATTCTTATATACCCCCCCCCCAAGGGCAGAGGGGTAGTGGAGTCGTTGTTTGTTTATACGCAGGTTTATGCAAAACCACTGGACGTGACATTTTCTATTTTCTGTCGACCAGAATATATCCTATTAAATTTTGGTGAATGTAGGTCAAAGGTCAAGGTTCCCCAATAATGTGTTTTCACAATGAGAAGCTTAAGTAAAAGTTAAATACAGAGAAAAAAATAATTTTGGGACCTGAAAGAAAAGTAGCACTGGGTCTGTATGGGTCAGTTAAGAATATGATTTATCAAAAAATGTTCTATTTTCTATCTTTCATGACATTTTTTATTTTATATTTTTCCTAAAATGTTCTATTTTCTATCTTTCATGACATTTTCTATTTTCTATTTTTCCTAAAATGTTTTATTTTCTACCTTTCATGACATTTTTTATTTTATATTTATCATAAAATGTTCTATTTTCTATCTTTCATGACATTTTCTATTTTATATTTATCATAAAATGTTCTATTTTCTATGTTTCATGACATTTTCCGTAAAGATGTGAGGTTCTCCAGAATACGTCCCATTCCATTTTGGTGAATGTAGGTCAAAGGTCAAGGTCACAGTTATCAATAATGTGTTTTTATAATGATAAGAGATCAGGCCAATCAGGTCAAATGTGTGTGAGGGGGGCGGGGTTTGTTGTCGGGCACCACTTGTTTATTCAGTATTAGTTATCAACCTTGTAAATACAAAATACAACCCCTACTTAGTGCAGTAATAATCTACAGCTGCCTTTTGTGCCTGTTCTGCCTCCACACATGTTAATATAAATATATAATATAAACTAAATGTCGTCTAAAATTAACATTTATTTGCTTCACATTGTGGTAAACTATTATATAACTACTGGTTATTAAATGTGTTTGTCTTTGTACTTTATTCTCCACAGAAGATAAAGTGATGGTTCTCTGTTAAAACTAATTACAATCAATTTAAACTATTTTATTTTATTTTTTTACTAAAGTATTCTTCTTACACAACAGCTTTTTCCTTGAACATAAATGAAAAGTTGTTATTCCTGCGTTGGCCTGAACAGACAAAGGGAGGGGGTGTAATGCATTCTGCTCAGACCCACCAGATCTGTCCTTTGTCCTATTTTTTTTTTTCCCTCCACATTGTCCTTGGTTTCCTTGTTGAGGGTCACATGACAAACATGAACTTTGACCAGAACAGACTTAACTTAACTTGTCAAAACAACTTCAGTTACAACAAGTCAGATATTTATATAATGACGTGCAAAGGAAAAAAAAACACCACAAAAAAACTAAAATATAAAGATTACATACTCTGTTGTCATAGCAACCAGATAACCTGAGGCGATGTCTGTTACATAGAATAGAACAGACTAGACTAGAATTGTATAGAATAGACTCAAATAGTATAGAATAGACTACAATAGAATAGTATAGAATAGAACAGACTAGACTAGAATTGTATAGAATAGACTTGAATAGTATAGAATAGAACAGAATAGACTAGAAACGTATAGACTAGACTAGAAATGTATAGAATAGACTCGAATAGAATAGAATTGTATAGACTAGACTAGAATAGACTAGAGTAGAATAGACTAGAGTAGAATAGTACTTCATTCATTCCATTGTGGGGACATTTTCTTAGTTCCAGTGCAGGTATAAAATATCAGAGAAGTCAGACATATTTACATATATTCAGTATTTACAGTATTTACAGTATTTACAGTATTTCCATTGCATGGTGGTTAAAGTGTATGTATGAGGTTATAGATGGTGACTGTGGGGAGGAATGACCTGAAGAAACACTCCTTCTTATATGGGTGAGGGGGCGGGGGGGCAGTCTGGTTCTGAAGGAGGTGCTCAAGGCCTCTACATTTGTCCTGTTTACATGAGAGCTTTATTGAAAAAGATACAGACAGTGTAACACGAGCAGTTGAACCACATCAACACACACTTCTACCTCTGTAACAGTTCACATATGATTTATTTTTACTCTAAATGTAACTTTTTTGAAGAGATTTATCATCTTATTTGTAATATAATTCATAATAATAATAATAATAATAATAAATTTTATTTGTAGTGCACTTTACATCTGAAACAGATCTCAAAGTGCTACAGGTTCAGCAAGTCAGAAACAATAAACAACAGCAATAGTGACAATAAAAAGCGATAGAAACATTTAACAGCCACAGTGATTTAACTCATAACTATATTTAACTTTTAAAAGCTTAAGTCTTTAAAAGAAACTAAAAAGCCTTTTGAAATCGAAAGGTTTTTAAAAGTTTCCACAGCCTGTGGTACCCTGAGGTGGGCCGGAAGAGCGTTCCACAGGCGTGGTGCCGCCGGCTCAAAAGCTCGGTCCCCCATGGTCCTGAGCTTGGTATTGGGGACCTGTAAGAGGTTGGCGTCTGTGGAGCAAAGATGTCTGGCGGGTTCGTGGGGGGACAGCAGT
This sequence comes from Siphamia tubifer, assembly GCA_020466265.1. Lineage (NCBI taxonomy): Eukaryota > Metazoa > Chordata > Actinopteri > Kurtiformes > Apogonidae > Siphamia > Siphamia tubifer. Next base: position 57,080,806 of record CM035785.1, on the reverse strand, counting down.
TCCTTTAGGTACACTGGTGCACTGCCGTAGAGACACTGGTGGGTCAGGGTGGAGATTTTGTACTCCACCCTGAACCTGACCGGGAGCCAGTGAAGTTGATGGAGGGCGGGTGTAATGTGGTGTGTTTTGGGCACCCTCATCAGGATCCTGGCAGCACAGTTCTGGATGGACTGTAGGCGTTGGAGGTTTCTGCCAGAGATCCCGATGAGGAGTGCATTGCAGTAATCCAGCCTAGAGCGTGGACCAGCTTCTCAGCATCGGGGAGTGTGAGGGAGGGGCGGAGTTTGGAGATGGTCCGGAGGTGGAAAAATGCAGTTTTACAGAGGTGTTGGATATAGAGATCAAAGGAGAGATTGGGGTCAAGGCGGACACCCGGGTTGGTGACTGAGGTTGAGGGGGTGATGTTATGGCCAGAAAGTGAGAGAACTGTGAGAGGAAAGGATTTGAGTTGGTGTGGAGTGCCAATTAAGAGGGCTACAGTTTTTGTGGTATTGAGCTGGAGGAAATTGTCGTTCCTCCAGGCAGGCAGTGAGTGTTTGCATGGAGTGGGTGGAGTTTGGGGAGGTCCGGTCCAGCCTGACGTAGACCTGAGTATCATCAGCATAGCAGTGGAAGGAGACGCCATGCTTGCTGATGATGTGGCCCAAGGGGAGCATATAGATGTTGAACAGGATGGGGCCCAAGACAGACCCCTGGGGGACCCCACAAGTGACAGTGTGGGGCCTCGACTTAGCTTCCCCAAGAGCCACGTACTCAGCTCTATCAGTCAGGCAGGACCGGAACCACTGTAGTGTTGTGTCTGAAAGGCCGGCGAAGTGCTGCAGTCTGTGGAAGAGAATGGAGTGGTCGACAGTGTCGAAGGCGGCTGAGAGGTCCTAATATTACTGTATTAGTGCAAAGCAGATATTGTCGTATGTTTAATTCACTGGTCATGTAAATGTTCATAAAAGCTCAGAATAAAATTAAACAATCTTCATCATGATTTACATAAATATACAAACCACCTTTAATTGGTACGTTATCTGTAGGTCAGTTTACATGAGGGTTTAATTCAGAATAAAGGTTAATTCCTATTTCAGATGAACCATGTAAACATCTAACTCCAGTTGAAAATAATAATTCTGAATTCAACTTAATTCCAAACAAGTCAGTGACACAGACGGAACTCAATATTATTTAAAAAACAGGACATTCTACGATGCTTGGTTGCTGAGAAAACTGATAAAACATTGTTCAAATGTGAGTTTCCATGGGACATTATTTTTTTATATGTCATTTCCATGTTCACTCCTGATTTTATTTTATGGACCAAGTCCCTTAACGGGTCTGAAAAAAGTCACATCCGATGTCCTATAATTATTTTAATTTAATTTTTAGATTTTTTTTTATCTGTATATTTTGTATTTATTAAATTTTTTTGTTTAGTTATTTTTATTCATTTATGTTTATGTATTTATTTATATTTTTGTGTATTTATTTATTAATTAATTTATTTTTATTATTTTTTTATTTTTTTATTAATGTAGTTTTTCTCATCACTCGTCATCTGAATCTCAGCTACAATGGGCGAAGGCGGGGTACACCCTGTATGAGGTGCAGGGCTGAACATATATAGACAAACAATCACTCTCACATTCACACCTATGGGTAATTTAGGTTAACCAGTTAACCAGTTAACCTATCAGTGCATGTGTTTGGATGGTGGGAGGGTGACCCGAGTGAGGATAAATTGGGTTCAGATGACGAGTGATAATTTTTAACAAAAAATTATTAAGTCGACTTTAGTAGATTGTTTTAGTCGACTAAAATTATTTTACTTTTGTTTTATTTTACTGCCACTAAAATTCATAACATAAAATATTATGAATTTTTGTCAACTGACATTAGACTAACACTAAAATGATTTAGATGACTAAATTGTGACTAAAACCAAAATTACATTTTCGTCATGAGACTAAAACTAAATAAAACATTTGTGACAAAACTAACACTGGGTGATTCTTTATGGACAGAATCCTGACGCAGTTTAGCTTCACTTCATTATGTGTATTTTTACATGTACGTTCGTTAACATGTGTTTGGATGGTGGGAGGAAAACCCACATGGACACGAGGAGAACATGTAAACTCCACACAGAAAGGTCTAGTGTGGGAATAGAACCAACAACCTTCTGTCTTTGAGGCACAAATGCTAACCACTGCACCACCCCAAATGTAGTTTTTAATTATTAACTTTATTATTTCCATGACAAGAAGGATGACACTGAAGCGTACGTTCTGTGTCGATGCCAAACAGCTGTTTTTTTATCGTTCAACCCGAGTTATACTGGAAGTATTATTGAACAGAAGAATTAAAAATGTGAATATAATCAGTATTTCTTTTTTCCACCAAAGCTGTTGGGTGCACAGGAGAAACTAACAGTTTGATGTTAACTGGTTAATGTGTTTAGTTTGGTAACTAGTACAGAAGTATCCCTCTGCTCATTTACATTAATAAATGCTTGTCTTGACTAAAACCCAGCTACGCATGATCGTTCAACCACTACAAACCCACTGTGCTCTAATTCAGGGAAGGTAAGCTGAGTAATTAGCTTGTAATTGGCTTGCTTACAATTAAATTAGTCCTTTTGGCCCATGTCTGTTCCTCACAGCTCCAAATAATCAGTAATTAGTTTGAAAGTAGTGAAAATAAAAAGACAAAATAACATATTTTAAAGCCAAGGTTTGGTTGACCCATCTTTTCACCCACCCTGGGAGTATACAGCCACAGACCTCATGCAGTCAGCGTACATGCAGAAAACGATAAGGAACTAGAATTTAATAGATGATTATCTGCCATAATCAGTTTCCTCTGCTGGCCTGATGACAGTTGTTAGTGAAGCCAACAGGACGAGGTCGTTTACCAGACTGAGTTTCATACCCTGGAGACACAATGCAATAGTGAATCACTTTTATGACTGTGTTTGTTTTTGTGCTTGTAAGTGCACATGGCAACTGAAACTCAACTCCACTGACACTCCTTATGTGACATTTATAAAATGAGGACATCACTTTTGAGCTTAGTGTTAATGTCATAATGAAGACTAGAACTATTTCACATCTTAATTAAATAAATGACTCACGGGTTTTGTTTTTTTTTTAATCATAATTAGGTTAAAAAATTCTCAGCTTCAGCCTCAAGTTGCAGTTTTTCCTCAACGGTCTCAAGTAAAAGCTGAGATACATGTTCAAAAGGAGGAAATTACAATATCTGTGTTTATATACGTATCACTGTCATGTAATGGACAAGTGTGTGTATATATATATATATATATATATATATATATATATATACTGTATACATTCATAAACTTTACCTCAATCTTTCATTTTTTCATGACTTTTTTTCAGTATTCATCATATACAGTCCTACCTCTTCTTATGAAATTAATTAGTTCCAGAAGTGTTTTTGTACCGTCAATTTTTCATTATTTTTCATGTAAAAGGCCTGATTTGTTCCAAGGCTCCCAATACTGCCCCTCAAACCTTTTAAAAATGAAAACAATTTACAGGTTTTATATTATATATGTGTTAAAAGCAAATGTAGGTTTAGGTTTTAGTCCATCCAGGCTAACACCAGCTGTTGTTAGTGTCCATACAAACACCCCCAGGTTTTACCTGTGAGAGCATGGACTCTGTCAGATTCTGTCCGTCCAGGCTAATGTCGGTGTGCGGGACAGAGAGTGGGTCCACTTCTGGGTGAGAATGAGGATGCATCACTCTGGTGGATCATGTCTGGTGATCAGATAGTCCAGTTTATTTTCCACTGAGCGTACGTTGGCGAGCAGGACTGATGAAGCAGCGGTCTGAATGGGTTAGCTCTTAGCTTAGCTGTAAATCCACCGCCACAGACGCACTTCTACTTCTGTGTGGGGAGACTCCGCTGTAGGACGCTGGATCTGACCGGCATAGCAGACCCAGGTTCTGTAGAACAGTCCACGTCTATGGTCTGGAGGAGTCCAAGTTTTTAGCAACTGACTATAATCAGCTGATGATAGTGTGTGGGTCAGCGTTGGACTCAACTGTTGATACTAACAGCGCTGGTCTAGGTGGAGAAATGAGCGTTACCATGGAGACACAGCAGCCACTCTATGATGAATGAGGGTCAAAGGGTAATGAAAGGCATTATGGGTAGCTCCCTCACAGCCAATGGGATGGTACGTACAGTACGTATGTGATGTATTTATGTACGTTATGTAGTTACGTATAATAATGTACATAGTATTTATGTCTCAGGTTTCAGTTTCCTTTCGTAAATAGAATTTTCTTTCGCATTCAGAGACGAAAAATTGAGGCAAATGTTTTTTGCAACTTGAATTTTTTGTTAGCTGGGTCTGGTAGAGGTACCAGTGTATTTTCTGATATTCTCTCCCTCCCTTTCTCTCTCTGTCTCTGTCTCTCTTTCTCTCTGTCTGTCTCTCTTTCTCTCTCTTTCTCTCTTTCTCTCTCTCTCTCTTTCTCTCTCTGTCTCTCTTTCTCTCTTTCTCTCTCTCTCTTTCTCTCTCTGTCTCTCTCTCTTTCTCTGTCTCTCTGTCTCTCTCTCTCTCTCTCTCTCTCTGGTAATGATTGGCATTACTACTAAAACTTACTCTGCTTTTCTTTACTATTTCAATGACATATTTTTAAGGGTAAAAAAAAACATAGTTTGAAAAATAAAAAGCATCAGTTTTCATGAAACACAGAACTCTCATTAACGACATAAAATCATTTTATACTGGATTTCTGCTTGACCCGCTTCACTCCAGAGCCAGAACCATATAACTGTGCTGCATCTCACAGGACAAATATCAACAATAAAGCTTTGTGTTCAAACCAAATTGCTCATTAGTGAGTGGAGATGAATATTTTGCACATATAATCAATATCTGGTGTGATATTAAAATAAAGAATTATTTTCCCCATGCATTAATTTTCTGCAGAAAAACGCTGGAGCTACGGAAACAAAAGTTTAGAAGTTTTGCCCTGGAGCCACAGCAGATATTTAATGTCAGTGTGTGATTCACTGGATGGAAAAAAAAGAAAGTTTTCAACAAGAACAGTTGTTTACTGATGTTCGTTGTCTATTTAATATGGTTCAATATCTGCTGGTGTCAGTGACCGACTATGTTTGGGAGAATGTGTAAATAAAGATGTGCTTTTGTAACTTCACTACAGCTTTACCAGCAGTGTTTAGAGGAAAGTCTGAATAATGACTTACAGCTGCACTATATATGGTTTAAACATCCACATCACAATGTACAGTGTGTGTGTGTGTGTGTGTGTGTGTGTGTGCAGTAGTCACAAGACAGGTGCTGCTATAACTTAATTAATTAATTAATTTGAATTTTATTTTGATGTTTGGGTATTTTTTTTCTATTTGTTTTTATTCATTTATTTTTATATATTATATGCCTTTTTTTAAGTATTTATTTATTTGTATTATTTATGTAATTATTTCGGCTACAAGAAAGATTATACTGATACCACTATTTATGTAATCATTTATTTATTTTTTATTTAATTTAAAAAATTTTATTATTAATTTAGTTTGATTTTTTTTCATGAAAGTATTTATTTATTTATTTTTGTTTTTTTAGCAGCTACTGTGGCGCCATCTTCTCTTGTAGATGCTAATGCTAATGCTACTTCAGATTCACTGCAATGGGGGAGGGGCTTAACCGCACGTGGGTGACGCCAATGTCCTGGTGACGTGTAGTGGACAGACTCTTTCTGAGTGTCTGGTTTCTCTGTTATTTTCTATGAATGATGGTAAATCCATCAGTGGAGGGGACACACCACACAGCATGTGTTGGTAACTGTGGGTGAACCATCACCATGGTAACTGGGTGACCCATCAGATTCCTAAAGGAGAAAAGTGGAATGACACCTTTAAATGGGGGGGGGGCTTATGAACGGATTTTGATGAAATTTTCCGGATTTGTTGGAAATGTGAACAGGAAGAACTGATTTAATTTTGGGGGTGATCAGGCTGGGGGGGGTCTCAGAGTGCTTTTGTAGTTTTTTTAGCTTATCTCCTTTTTATCATATTTAACTCTGCTTCTTTAATCTTAATCATAATAATAACTTTAATCATAACTTATTATGAACTATGTTTTATCTTAGAGCTGTTTACATTCTGTATTTATTTATTTGGGTGCTGATGTAGTACGACTGTGTTTTTGATTTAACCCTTTAACCCCTGACGTGTTCTGAAACGATAGTTTAGTTTTAGCTCAGATAAAAATGACTGTTTTTTTATTGTGATTTTACTGAGTTTTGTTCATGGATCTGATTCATGGAAATAAACAGGTGTAATTTAGAAAAAAAAAACTGGAACCAAATCACAATATTATTTGGAAGAATAATGTCCGTTTGCAGTGGTACCTCTGTGGTGACAACCTTCATCCATTTCAAAAACATCAATATTCCAAGACACTCAATTAAAAAAACCAAACTTTATTGTATGGATGATTCTGATAAAAAATACTTGTGCGTGTTTCGGCTGTACGGCCTTCGTCAGGAGGTTTTCCTTTTTATCATGATCAGCCCATAAAGACTTTTTAAAGTTTATTGAGGATGAGTACCGTGGTATTTTGATACTTCGCTCATCTAGATGAACTATTGTCATCGTGCTTCATCCGTCGTCGTCCATAGTTCACTAAAATCACTTCTCCCTTAATTCTCACCAGACTATTTTTTTTTTTTTTTAGGATATATTGAATGACTCCCTTTTGTTGGTAGGAAGAGTACAGACACATTGGCACTATCTTTTTGAATTACAATATTATGTATTTAGTTTATTTTAATTAAGTTATTATTTTGTCAATATTTATTAATTTTTGTTCATGTTTTTTCTTATGTTCTTTTATAGTTCTACATTTAATATTGTATTTTCTTATTTTTCTTCATTTTTGTGCCATTTGTGTCTTATTTTGTTCATGTTACTTATTATTTTGTTGGTTTATTTTACATTTTTGGCTGTTATTGTCCATTTTGTTACTTATTTTATTAATTTTTGACTGGAACTGTTAAAGTCTCAGGAGTTAAAGGGTTAATAAAGTATATTTTATCTTATCTTGGAGTGTTAATTAAGTTGATGAAGGGAGGATCTATAGAAGAAGATTAACATTTTGACCTCCGTTGCACTGTTATATTTCATTTATATTTATATATTTTTTTTAATTTCTCATCTTGTAAAGTGCAAACTAAACTAAACTTTGAAAAGGAATTACTTTTAAATACCAGTAACTCTCAGGATCGTGCTTGTTGGTTGAGTATCTGAACATAAACATCTTAGACTGTGGACACAGACCCACATCTGCAGCTCACTACATCACATCTGAGCTGCCGGTGATTTTATATGTCTGAAAAACATAGTGGTTTTGCAAATTATAGCACAAACAATATGCTCCTGTGTGCGTGCAATTTGAAAACAGCTTTAATGGACAGAATAGGTAAATGCTCCAACAGGATATACTGTTTTTGATGATCACACCGCGGTCACAGAGCTGCAGATGTGAAAATCTGTGAACCATCTAAGCAGTTTGCCATTCATCACTAATGCTTTCAATCACTGAATGCAGCTGAAAACAATCCCCTCTGTGAAGAGTCTTGGGTAAGTGGATGCATTGTTGATTACCTGTAACCACTCATAATACAAAGGCACAGCTGTTTACTCTTGGTTCGGCCCATGGAGACATTATTCTCTCCCCAGGAAAAAGAGATGGGTGTTCAAAATGAATAGAAAATGCACAGAGGGACAAAAATACTGCATAGAAAATGTATTTTAGATTTTAGCAGCGGAATATAGCGTCTTCAGGTTGAGCTCCAGTGACTTCCATTAATAAAAACAAATGTTATTTTTATTGGAAAATGGAAGTTTCTGCTTTTATTTGCATTGTCATTTCTCTTCATTTCTCCGCGATAATATATTTCCATGTATGTTAACTCTATGATGCACACTGGTCACTACAGTGGACAGGTATTATATTCATGTTTGTTTTAGTTCATATTATTACTGTAACTGATCTGCACTAACATGTTTACCTGTAAATATACAGTTATTGCTTGTTGTTAGTAGACTGTAATAAAAATAAATACGTAAAAAGTAGAAATAATAATCATTAATTATATAATATACAACTCAAATATATTATATATAATAAAAACTAAGAAAAAAACCCCAAAAATACAAAACACATCACAAATTAAAATTATAATAAAAATCCAAAATAAATTAAAAAACAAAACAAATAAAATTAAAAAAATGTCTAAATAATCAAAATAAATAAATTAAAAATGCATGTGAGAAATAAATAAAATAATAAATACAAATTAAAATGATAACAAAATAAATAAAAAAATATAAATAAATAAATTAAAAATAAAATGTAGAATAAATTAAAAATGTAAATAATCAAAAAAATAAAATAAATCAAAAAATAAAATAATGAAATAAAACTGTCTTCTTAAACAAATACTGCATTTATTATTATTTTTTTTTCATAGTGTCCTAATTACTTTAAATACACGTTTCTTTGCTTCAAACCTTAAACACATATTTTCCAACTGAGAAAAAAAAAAAAAAAAAGGTTCATTAAAAAGATTTCAATCACGTTGCTTTGCTAACACCGTCAGAGGAATAAAAACACAACCGTTGTCATAATGGGTGCATGTAAGGGTTAAACAACAGTGTACGGTGTCAGCCTGAAGCCGCAGGTTAAGAATGAACTGAACCAAAGAGTCTATGAAAGTGTTCTTCATGGTTGTTTTGCTTGTGAGAGGATTCATTTTCCCAGCGCAGTATTCAAACATGAGTAACCGTCGTCTCTGGGGAGCTGATGTTTATCCTTGGATCTCAAATTCCAACCTTCCCAAACAGGGCATGACTGACCTGGAAGAGTACAGATGCCTTCTTTATTCTCTCAGGATGGGGCCGAAGCAGCTGAAGAGACGGGAAGGACTTTTATTTTTCTCTTTTCTTTCAGAGGAGGTGTTACAGATGCCGTTTGCATTTTAACACCATTCCTATTTTAGTCCTTCTACTGTATCCAATGCACTCTAATTGATTTTCCTTTTCAGTATTTTGCCTTTTTAAATCAGTAGATGGCTTTGTAAATGTCCTGGCAGAACGCCTAATTTAACTGCTTTGTGTTTGTGAGTGCATGAGGTGCATTTGTGTGTGTGTGTGTGTGTGTGTGTGTGCGGGGGGGGGGGGCAAAAATATAAGCTGTTGTGTTAAACTGCTTCTGTACAGTTTAATCTGCTGCTTTATTCAACTCATTTCCAATATTCTAACTGCGTTACAGAGGTTTTTGTTTCAAGTTATTTTGGTTTTATCATTTTTTTTTCTGTACTTTAGAAAACTTTCTGAATATATTTTGAATTTCTCATTATTTATTTTGTGCCAGTCTATTTTATTTAAGTTATTTATTATTTTCATGAATTTTAGTGGAAAAATGCCAAATTTATCTGCTTTGTGTTGTTTTATATTATAACTACTTTACAGTTTTTTTTGTTTCAAGTTATTTCGTTGAAACTCTCGAAAAGGTGAACATGTTAATTTCATATATATTCATATTTTTCTGTATATTTTGGATGTTTTATCACTTTTTTGTGATAAGTTTTGTGGGGGTTTTTCTTCTGTATTTTAGAAGACTTTTTGAGTCTTTTTTAGAATTTTTCATTATTTACTTTGTGTTAGTCTTTATTTATTGGTGAATTTTAGTGGAAGGATGCCTAATGTAACTCCTTTGTGTTTGTGAGTGTGTGCATGAGATGCATTTGTCGGGGGGGGGGCAGAACAAAACCAGAAATATAGGCAAAAGTGGAGAGAGCTGTTGTGTTAAACTGCTTCTGTACAGTTTAATCTGCTGCTTTATTCAAGTCATTTCTAATATTATAACTGTAAGTGTGAATGAAGAGTAGAATACGTTCAATGGATGTGTGGTTTATAGACTGAAATTTGTCACTGTACTCCCGAACACAAAGATCCCCCTCAGGGACGAGAACAAAAGGGCAGGTGCAACTTCCTTTTCTCATACCCATCTATGTAAAACTGACACTGCTAGCAACAAATATATGAGCTCTAATACGCCCACCAGGGTTCCCATTTAATCATTTGGTGCAGCGAGATAGAGCTCAGATCAGAAAATGAAAATGTCTTGAATACAGATATCTAACAGCGCAGATCAGATGCAAATCATTTAATAGCTGCAAAGTAGTCTGGTCTGAGATATATTAGTGGAATCATACAGTACTGTGTGTTCTGCTGATGTTTGGCTCTAATTTTATAACAGAAAAGTCAGAGGGAACACGTGTTGCCCTGCACAACAAACCCCGCCCCCTCATACACATTTGACCTGATTGTTGTAACTTCAGTCAACATCTGTTTTTTTTTTTGTTTTTTTTTATTCACTTTACTGTAGTTGTGAAAAAAGGTTTTTCCATCGCCTGAAAAATGACCTTTTAAAATAAGGGTTTTGTCAAAAATGGTCATTTTTCCATTAGATATGTTTTTATGTATCATACAGTACAGTGTGTTCTGCTGATGTTTGGCTCTAATAATAAATATAATAAAATATAAAATATAATAGAAAAGTCAGAGGGAACACGTGTTGCCCTGCACAACAAACCCCGCCCCCTCACACACATTTGACTTGATTTGCTCTATTTATTATCATGACAGAAACACATTTTTAATTACTTTGACCTTTGACCTACATTCACTAAAATGTAATGGGATCCATTGTGGATCACCTCACACCTTTCCTGAAAATGTGATGGAAATTCTGGTACTTTTTTTTCTCTTCCCACCTTTACTGTTAAAACTATCTGCCATGACTCATGCACAAATCATCTGCATAGAAGACATAATGTATTCAAGTTTTATACATGTTATGTTAGATGACATACATTCATATTATGACCTTTCACTGTCATGAAATAAAATAGCCATAAGAAAATGTTAAGCATTGGTTTTATTAAAGAGGATATGAAGCCATTGACAAACAGCCAAATAAAATAGGGCCGTTGAACTGAAAATATTATGTTGTTTTTGAAGGAAAATATAGTGTAATAGATGGACAAAGACAATGAAATGCATAACATCGGCCAAATCAATATTAGATTCTTTAACATGGATGCCTTGTATAGTTTAACAAATGAAACAAATGATTAGATTTTAGAGATCCTGGATTCTGGACCACTTTGAAATTTTACATTTTGGTCAATGGAGAATAAAGTTGTAGTGTGTGACACCCCCAACACATCGTGACATTTTCATCAAGATCCGTCCATAACTTTTCGAGTTATCTTCCTAACAGACAGACAGACAGACAGACAGACAGACAGACAGACAGACAGACAGACAAAAACATAACCTCCTTGGTGGATGTAATAATCATGTGTCTGTTTCAGAGTCCTGCACGGGTTCGGGTACCCGTGGGTGACCTGTGGGTGACCCGTGGGTGAACCGCAGATTTTCACGAAACGGGTGAAAAATGTTGTGCTGTGTCGGATACGGGTTCAGTTCGGGTCGGACGTGGGTGATCGTGGGTCTAATTTGCGGTTCATAGGCTAAAAACTGTTCTTTAATTTGGACTTGTATAGCTGCCTCCTGTCGGCTTCCTTCTTGATGCGTTTTTCAAGCATGTGTGTGTGTGTGTGTGTGTGTGTGTGTGTGTGTGTGTGTGTGTGTGAGCCCACAGATAAAACTATTTTTTGAGTTTATTATTTGTCTGCTACTGTTTAATAACATTTTTATTTGGCTCTGCCTTGGCTATGTCACTGTTCACTATATTCGTGGCAATAAATGTTTGTATTTAACTTTGGCTATCTGACATTTTCTTCCGGGTTCGGGTCAGATATCGGGTTCATATATAGCGGGTCAGTTCGGGTGCGGATTTTTTTATTTTTTTTTCGTCGGAAAACGGGTCGGATACGGGTTTGAACATGACGGGTACGGGCGGTTGCGGTATGTCAAAATCAGAACCGTGCAGGACTCTGGTCATGATTATAGTCATTAATGTATTTATTCCCAAACATAACTCTATAATCTAAAAGTGTAAACACAGCATGAATGTTGTGTTTTCTTCTGTTGCCTGGAGGGGTGTGTGATGTGAAGTTTTGGTCACAGATACACACACACACACACACACACACTTCATGATGTAGCGAGGTCTAAACACAGAAAGCTGAACCTGATCACTGGAGTCTCTTGGGAATCTGCTGATGTGCCAAAAAGGCTCAAGTTCACAAGCAACAAAACCCAAGGACGCAAGCCACCTGCTGCTGCTCAAACAAAACAACAGCCAGCCACTGCAGGTCACGCAACTACTTCTTAGAAACACTGTTGACCAGCCAGAGCAACATTAGCATTGATCTAGACAAAGCCAGCAGCGCCAACCATCAATAATTGATGGCCGTCGTAATCACAAGGTTTTTTATTAAATGACTGGTTGGTCATTTGGTCTTTTCAGGGGGTAACCAGCTGTGTTGTAGGAGAAAGTCACGTCAAAACCAGGCCTTTTGTCTGATCCATCTCATATCTGTCTGGCAACAACAGCCCATTTCCACTTTAACCTGTAAAGACCCAAACAGCCACTGGTGACCCATTCTATCTACTGATCTAAACCGTTTAATACCTGCTAATCCACTAATCCTTTTCAATACATGTAAATACGTGCTGGGAAAAAAAAAATGCAGTTTGTCATCTATTCATGGTCATCAGATATGACCCCTTTGGATGTTCAGAGGCTCTGTAGTTACCATGGAAACGCACTGTCTTCTACATTCATTCACCTGCGAAACCCATGGAGTTGGATCAATGACAGTGGATGGACACAATTGTTTTTTTTAAACATTCAGTAATTGGTATCTTTGCTTAAAAAAAAATTAAATAAATGTAAAATGATTTTTTTCTTCCAGTTTTCGGTGTGTTTTATTTTTTCTGTTTCTGATAAAAAAAAAAAACTCAATTCGAACTGTGCTCATTACTTAATTTCTGATGTTTATTTCGCATGAATGACAAACATACAAACAAAAAGGATTAGTTAGAAGCCAAGGATTATTATGAGGGAGTATTATGGGGAGCGTTCCTTCACACATTCTGAGCCAATCAGAGACGTCTCATCACCACGTCATGGACATGTATGAGGAAGTACGCTCCAAAAACAGCTGGAAACAAAACAATATGAATGTTGTTGTTGTTTTTAACAGGATCAACACACAATGTTTTCAATAACATTGGAAAACACGAACAGTATTAATGAAATTACCATGGAAGGGTTCTGATTGGACATCTGGATGGTCGCATCCACTTCCTGTTTTGCTTTTGTTTTAACTGTCAACATGTTAGACCAGATACTACATGTGATTTTAACATTTATTTTTGTGATAGTTACAGTATTAAAGCAGCAGATCAACTGAATCAACCACAGGAATCAACAAACTAATGTCTGTCACGGAGAGGGGTGAGGTGAGAGAGGACTCAAATGCACAGTGCTGAAGGGAGAACGGATTTATTAACAAAACGCAATATAAATACGAGACAGAGACAAAACCAAACCAAAACCTGGGAACAAAACGGCCAGAGTCCGTGGCGATGATGAATGTCCGGGTTATGGTGACTGAGGAGATGGTCAAACTGTCCGGGTTATGGAGGTGACATTACTGAATGGTCCCGCACTGGCAACTGCAAGCCTTACTGCTTTTATAGCCACAGATGAGGAACGGCTGCAGCTGCGCAGTGCGGGACCAGGTGAGTGTGGAGATGACTGGGGGAAAGGTCACCGGAGCGGAGGTCATGACAATGTCGACAGTGCGGAAAATGTGCGTCGTCAAAGTAAGACCAGGAGCATGTGCAGAAGTACAGGAATAATGTTAATGCAGAATTAAATGTTTATATGTCAGAGGAATTATCGAATTCGGAATTAAATTTGGAAAAAAATCGTGACTTTATTCAGAATTATCATCTTCAACTGTAAATAAGTGTTTACATGTTTAATCTGAAAGAGGAAGTAAATTGAACAGGAATTCAAACCTACAGAAGTCTTTTAATGCCTACAGATAATGTAACAATTACAGGTGTTTTTTATATTTAACTAAGTCATGATATCATGTTACTCAATTCTATTCTGAGATTTTATGAACATCTACATGACCAGTGAATTAAATATAGGAAAATATTACAAGGTGATAAATCACTTCAGAAAAGTCTTTTTTTTTTTTTTTTTTTAGAATAAAAAAAAGTCACATTAGAACTACCACAGAGGTAGTACTGGATGTTCATGTGGTTCAACTGTTTGTGTTTTACTGTATATACTGTTTGTATCTTGTTCAATAAAACCATTTGTCTTGAGAACATAACCATCTGAACATGTGCAACAGGGAAAAGATGATGCAGGTTATTGCTGCTATAAAATGTTTCTCTAAACTCAACTAGTATTGAATAAAACAGAAGCCAAGCAATTTGGCAGCATCTGTTTCAATCATTTGTGACTCACTGTAGAAGTTTCCAGAGTAACAGAGCTTTACATGAAGACAAACATAATCCCAGATAATAATTCACCATACCACCCTCTCCTCTCCACTGCTGTTTTACTTTGATAGTGTGTTGACTTGAAGTAAACTAAAGAAACCATCATCTCTTACCCTGGAAATAAAGATCCCATATGTGCCGTGGACCTGCAGCTTAAGGGGAAGTCTCCCAAGAATATCTTACAAAAGTGGATACTGGACTATGTTAAGCCAATACAAATGTTCTACCTTAAATCTGGAGCTACTGGCTGCACATGCATTTGTTTTGTAACCCATGAGGTTTTCCTTTTTTAACACGTTAGAATATCATTTTTTAACTTTCAATATTTTGCTGAAAACCGCTGCCGTGAACAACATGCCACCAGAGTAAAAGTCAAGGAATAAATACAAAATTCTGTAATACTTTATGCAGGTACAGAGGGTTCTTACTGGACAGACTTAACATCTGGATGCCTCCCAGAAGAAAACAATTGTTTCAACTACGAACATGTCGGACCAGATACTACATGCATGTACTTTTGTAATATTTATGAAGCTCAACCCGATCAACTATAGGAATCAATAAACTAATGCAATGGAATATGTGCGTCATGGCAACAAGACCAGGAGCATGTGCAGAACAACCCCCCCCAGCAGCAGCAAATCTAGTCTTCTACCGTACGAGTCTAGTTTCGCTCAATGTAACTTTTGGCTGAATTTCCCTGAAACTGGTCGACCAATCACGGTGAAGTATAGAGTCAGAGGGCGGGCCGTAAAAAAAGTGATACTACAATGATTTGGAGAGAAACAACCGGAAACAAGATGAGTGAAGAACATGAGAAAACATAAAGCAATCCTTAAATTATTTTTACAGAAGCGTCAACAGTCGTTCAGCTCCATAATCCACCATTTTGTTTAGTTATTCCGAACTTTCTCCGGACTCTTCCATAAACTTTCAGTCGCTCTAACTACATCATCCTAAAGATTACACTGATTGGTTGTAGTACCGTCCTATTGCATACAGAGGGATTTGAAAGACAACTTTTTAGCCCCGCCTCCCCTGACTATGAAGCACCACTAGACCCATACATGTATGAATAGAGATAGCTAGGCTAAGCTACAGAACAACAGGAAAACTATCCTGAAGGCTTGTGCCAAAAAAGTATGAGTCATCATCAAAGTCGAGCAAGGTCTTCATGAGAGGCATGTGTGCTGTGACTTTGGTGATCCTCCATCCAAGCTGTCAAAACTTATTGAGAGTACAGTGTTCCTGGACGGACAGACACATGGACGTACGGGCGAACAACACCTTTTTGTCTCCCGCCAGGACGACGGTGGACAATAATGTTAAAGCAGAATTAACTGTTTACGTGTCAAAGGAATTAGGTCATAATAAACTGAATTTAGTTTAATTGGTAATAATCATTTTCAACTGGAATTAGGTGTTTATATGGTTCATTTGAAAGAGGAACGTTTATTCTGAATTAAATAGGAATACAAACTCTGATAACATACTAATTATATTGGATACTTACTGGTTTGTATATTCATGAAACTCACATTTCTCAATTTTATTCTGAGCTTTTATGAACATCTACATGACCAATAAATTAAACATAAGAAAATATCTGACTTTACACTCATACAATGTGAAATAAACAGAGTCATATTACCATACAAGGTAATAAATCACTTCAGAAAAGTTACATTTAGAGGAAAAAGCCAATAAAAATGTTCTACCTTCAAGCCTTAAATCTGGATCTACTGGCTGCACATGCCTTTGTTTTCAAACCCATGAGGTTTCCTTGGCTGACAGGTTTTTTAACATGTTAGAATATGATTTTTGACTTTCAATATTTTGCTGAAAACCGCTGCCTGTTTGAGCCGTGAACAATGAGTCACTAGAGTAAAAGTCAAAGAATAAATAGAGAATTCTGTAATATTTTATGGAGGTACAGAAACACTTCCAGGGACACATTAAGTTAAACAGGTTGATTTTATTTTAAAATAAATGTTAGAAAACAGCAGGATTCTCAAAAACCTATTATCGATGGAAATGTCACCTGCCTGAATTATGTGTTTTCCTTCCCAGAAATAACCACATTTCTGATATAAACTGACACTGAAAGGGCATAAATTTGTGCCTCAAAGTTCACAAATCTAATCTTGGGTTCGTTTTTCCATGTAAATCTTTACACTTGCTGTGTTCACATTTCATTAGGATTCTAAAGTTACTTTACTCAACTTTATTAACTTAAACTAAGAAGAAGAATAGAGTATGGTTTTCATTCATGCCATTATAATAATGTGTGTTATATATATATATATATATATATATGGGAAGTGAACACTGCTTTACATTGTTTTAGAAAGTATCTTCTTCAAACATTAAATGTGTTGAATCTTAAATATTTTAATCTGGAATCATTCCTTCATTCGTTTTTCAAAATAAAGCCAAAAATAAGACAATAAAAAAACAACTAGTTTCTTCATTATTTGTTTCCAAAACTAAAATTAAAAAACTGATGACAAAGCAGTCCGTGTATATTTTGGTATTTGGATTTTACATTTATGAATGGGAATTAAAAAAACAAAAAAAACACTGGTTTATTGGACTTTTGTTTTAAAGCACAAAACCAACAATTGAATTTCACTGCATTTTACTTTCATTTTCATTTTTTTAAATTTCACTTCACAAAAAGAAAATCAAAGTCAACAGAAACAAAACAAATTATTATTATTATTATTATTATTCATATTCTCGCACCATAAGTTATGAAAAACTGACCATTTTTAATGTGTAAGTGCTTTGGTTTCCATTGTTTTATTGCAGTTAGCTTTTATTGTACTGGAGGTAAAGTGTCTTTGAGTGACATGGAAAACACTATACAAATAAAAGTTATTATTATTATTATCTATTATTATTATTATATGGTGTAATTTTGTTCATTTTATTTGGGAAACATCGTATTTGTAGACCAGTGTAATGTACTGATAGCGTGTTAAAAACGCGGGTACTTATTTTGACTTCATTAACCTTAAGAATTAACATTTACCCTCGTTAAGTTAAGCTAGTCGTGTAAAAAAAAAAAGCCATATGTAAAGATTTCAATTTTAGTGGCTGTCAGGTTCTCTTTCATTTCTTAAAAGTACGTGTGTTTAACAGCACATATTCAACAATCATTTTTTGACCTTTGAATTTTCCTCCTTAAATATCTGTTAAGAACGAAGTTAATGTATTTAAGTGTCAGTAAATGTTACATATTTGTTGTGTGTTTGTATTGAGTTTGATACATAAAAATGTACTTGAGTACAATAAAGGAAGTACTTCTACTTCTTTACTTCCACATCTGGTAAAGAAGTTGAATCAATACTTTTACTGGAGTATTTTTTTTCCCCACACAAGAAGCTGTACTTATACTTAAGTACAGAATGGGAGTACTTTTACCACTTCTGTCCACATGTGACTAAATATTTTTATTTTTGTGTTAGAGCATTTAATTAATGTCATTATTGTAATCAGTGTGTGTGTGTGTGTGTGTGTGTGTGTGTGTGTGTGTGTGTGTGCGTAGACACATATCATGCTATAACTCAATGAATACTTGAGATATCACCGTGAAATTACATGGGCATATACATATAGGCAATGCACATCAGATACAATGATCCATTTGAGTAAAGGTCAAAGGTCAATGTCATATTTAGCAGAAAGGTCAAAATCACATTCTTGGTTCTAATTCAAGAACAGGTTGTCATAGAAACTTGTGTGAGATTAGGCATTTTCTGAATACTTGTTAATTGGTTGTAATCAGGGTGTGAATGGGAAGAAATATAATAAAAAAAATAAAAATACTTTAGAAAAAAATCCCCTATCCCACCTTTAAAGTTACACCCCCAGATATTTTATTAAAGTTTCAAAATGAAGCAGATGAAACCACAATGAACATTTAAAGAGAACTCCAATGAAAGTCAATGCAAGCCACAGCTTATTGGAGCCAATGCACACGGAGTGTAAACGTTTTTTCCAACATCTGCATTGGCTTTATTTCAGAGTCTTGAAAATCCATCCATAGCAGAGTTTAAAAAATCACTTCAGTCTTACTCTAGAACTTTCCTCCCATACACATCATCTTACCTGGTTTGTAGTTATCAGGGAAAGCTGTTAAAAAGAAAAAAAAAAAAAGAACAGGAATTTGAAGTGGATTTATGACTGTAACATTGATTAGAGATAGATAATAGTTAGAGGGGTGCATCTTTAATTTTACACGACTTTTCAAACATGGAGCCCAAACAGTTTCACATAGACAACAACAACAAAACAAACAACTATTATTCAACAATGTAAATGGCTTTTAAAAAATGAAAGAATATCATAGCCATATTCTCATATTCTCCTGTAAATTTAAATCTTTTTTCCAGTTCTATCCTTTGAGTCCAGCTCTGGTGAGTTTGCCTGAGTGCAGCCATGACAGAAGAGTTCAGATATGGTGTGATGAAGGATGGCTAGCTGCTCTGATAGCGCTGTACAGCCCAGGGTCCGTGACAAAGTTCAAATTATTTTCAGGTTGCTGAGAACTTCTACACCCTTATCAATAAATCCTGCCAGTCGCAGCAGCCGTTTGTTATGACACATGTATTTTTTTTTCCCTTGACAAGCAGAACTACCTCTCAATTACAACAAGCATGCGTGTTATGAGTGTGGAAGCGCTCAGCCACGACAGCTGCTGTTCAAATGCAAACATCTGCTCATTCACCAGTTATTTTTGAACCTTTCAAACTAGGGCAGGTAGTTTAATTATAGCTTTGGAACGGAAATGTACACTAAAAATCTGCACCAAAGCCTCGTCACTTCACCTTCCCACCCAATATATATATTTTTTATCCATACAATAGAGCAGGGGTGCATCAAACATGTGGCCCGGGGGCCAAATCCAGCCCCTGAAGGGGTCCAGTGCAGCCCCTGGCAAAAATGTAGGAAATACAAAAAATGATAGTGAATATACTGATAACTAATCTCTCCCAACATTGGTGAGGAGAGATTAATTTACCACCACCAGAGGGTGCATGTGAGAGTGAATGAATAATGGGTCACTAATGTGACTTACGACTTTTTCTGGAGTTTTTATAAAGATGCGTTTTCAAAGGAAAAAAAACCTAAACTAATAAATGAAAGGGACAAATGAAGGTAAATGTCCGTCTTTTGAAAAATACCCGAGGTTAATTTAAACAGGCCCTAAGTTTTCTGTGGAAGTGTGAGTTTATTCATGTTATTCACATTGTTTTAAAGGATATTTCTTACATGTGAACATTTTTATCATATAATTCAACTTTATTTTTGATCTAAATTGTAGAAGAATATTTGGAGTTGACATTATTTGTATATTATGTTATTATTATTCAGATCAAATTTGTTTTAATGTGGCTCCTGAACTAAAACGACTTTGACAGTCCATCATTAGAAGTTTCTCAGCGCAGGACAAAGGCCTGTTTCTATACGTGTCATTGTGTAGCCGTTACAAAGACACAGTGACTGCATTATTACTCAGTGTTGAAGAGTCCCAGGGGGAGGATGTGACTGGGTTACTTCCTGTGACTCAGAGGAAAACATGGGTCCCTCACCTTAAATGTCATTAATTTATGTATCATTATTATGTCCGATCCAAAAGGTTTTTCATGTTGACATCAGTAGTTCTGTTCATCAGACTTGATAATGTTCTTTAAAGCAACATAACAATATGGTAGTTCTTTTATTGAATGGTAATTTTGTTTTGTGTTTTATGCCTTGTAGTGTACAGCGCTTTATGTCAGCTGTGTTTGTTTTAAATAAATAAAGATGGTATGGTAACACAATATGTGGCACTGAATAAGAATGGATGTAAAAAAATGTATTTAAAAAGATGCTGAAAACACAAAAACACCGTCAAGATGTTAAAAAAAAACAAGTTAGAAAAACACAACACATATGTGGAAATGTTAAAAACACACAAAAATGTTAACATGTCTTAAAATAGATGTTAAAAAATGCAAAGATTAAAAAAAAAAGATATTTAAGCACATGTAGAGATGAAGAGAATGATGTTGGAAATGTTTAAAAAAATATGTTTAAGAAATGATTAATGTAAAAAAAAAAGGCCAAAGATGGAGTGTGTGTGTGTGTGTGTGTGTGTGTGTGTGTGTGTGTGTGTGTGTGTGTGTGTGGAGGGGGGGGGGGGGCACATCTGCTTTTCTGTTCTTTTAGGGGTGGTTCACTTTCCCACAGTTTGACAACCTCTGTTTTAAACAATAATAACTTCTTAAATTGACTGAATTAGTCACCCTCATGTTTTAGATCTTACATCTGATCAGATCATAAAACTGCCCCAACACGTTTGTACTGTAGACACTAGGCATGATGGGTAATCACATTACCATTAACCCTTTGATGCATGAATTATGAGAACCTCAGACAAGTTTTTTTTTCCTAAGTGTTTTTTTATTTCTCTTTAGGCATCAAAAAAGCATGTGATTGAAATCTTTTTAATTGTAGAGTTACAAAAATGTCCACTCAGCTGGAAAACATGTTTAAGATTTGAACCAAAAAAACATTTAACACTATGAAATAAAACATTTTTAATGCAGTTTTTGTTGAAGAAGAGACTGTTAATGACCGTTTAACAACAACACGGAATTGATTTTCATGTCTGGCATTAAGTTCCGGTCTGATATTAAAGGTGTCATTCCACTGGAAACCATTTTTTTTCTAAGCTAACGTTAGCATGCTAAATTGTTTGTAACTCTGAACATTCATACCATGACTACTAGTAACTATAGTTATTAAGGCTGGTGCAGTATGTTAAATTTAAAGCAGTGTTAACGTTTAGCACAATTGTTTTGTTGTCGTCATAAACTCTATGGTTGTCATGACTTTAGCTGTTAGCTTGTTAGCTTGTTAGCTCGCTTTTCAGACACTGTAAATTAACTTGTAGAGTCCTGAATCTAAATCTCTTGTCATCACATACCATTATAACCAATAGTACACTATATAAACTATATACTTTATAGTTGTAGCTTATTTAAACTAAATGCTTCTGCTAACACTGCATGAGGAAAACTGTGGTGCTAGCTGTTTCTTAGAGGATGCATTACTGCCATCTACAGGATGGACAATAGAACGCTATGACAAAACTCTACCATGGACAAAATAATACACAAGTACGCGGTATCATACCTTTCATACTGCCCATTCCTAATTTGAGGGTTTGTTTTTTTTCTAAATTCAGGTTTTTCCATGATCAGTTTTTTTTATAGCGCTATTTACATTTTGTGAATTTACAAGGGTAATGGAAACGCAGCTATAATTACTCGCCACAAACCTCCGAAATAAGCTTGAAATACCCAGGTGGAACACTTGTGTTTATTATTAATATAGAGTGTTTTCAGGGTGGGTTGGGGGAGGGGGGGTGTTATTAACTTCTATCAACTAAAATAAATGTGTTAATTTTCCAGGTGAAAATACATCTTCGAACTCTACTTAAACTACCCTAATGTTTCCTTCCTCAGCAGAAGCAGCTCTAGCGGCTCCTTTCAGAGCTCAAAGGGATTTTTCATTCTCAATTGGTTATGGAGAGAGGGGGTGTGTGGGTATGTGTATGTGAGGGGTGGGGGGTGTTGGTAGTAGGTCACAACAAACGCTGTCCTTGTTAACAGAACATGTAAATAAATAGACACATACCCACGCTGAACTAATCACAAAAACAATTACACCCCCATTTAAAATGTTCCAGTGCACTGCTGTGAGGATGACAAGTAATTTCCCACTCTTTCATTTTATGTCCCACAGCATCCAGATGAGAAGATTAATGATGCCTTTCCATGGGATTTACAAACGCTACCTATCAAATACATCACCTCAACCTGTCATCTTTGACAACAGCAGACGCTTTATTAAAGGCAGCCACTTATTAATTCACTTCTTATTCCAAATCATAGCGGCGCATAATCTTCTTGTTCCTCCTGGATGAATGTAAATTTTATGGACCAAAGACTTTACAAAGAGAATAGAGGTCTTGTTGTGCATGTAGTGCCTTTATAACTTTGAGCAGACATGACATACAGTACATAAATTGTGACAGTTTTAAAGCAGTCACTTTGCAGGCTCCATAATATTTCTGTATTCCATTGTTTATTGTCATATATTGGGACGAGCCGCACCATCAAAGCTGACTTTTGGTGACATCAAATGTAATTGAGCAGTGCAGAAATAAAAAATTCAGCACATCACATTCTCACTGACATCAAAATAAAAATCAAAATGGGGCTTCAGAAGCAAAAGGAAATCGCAGCATGCTAAATCAATTTCTACATTATGATGAGGTCATGAATTTCAGCGTATATGAAATTGTCAGGCAGGGAGGACGCGCTACATTGTGGTGATAAAGAGAGTAGGAATGATGATCATGCGTTTTGACTGGAGGCTGCCGAGACAAGAGAGACCCTGGTGAGAATGGAGGCAATGTTACCTCTTTGCCCTCCTCCGAGCAGGGCAATGAAAAATCCATCTGCATTGCAGCACATCACAGTTTCAGTGGCTTTTGGAGCTTGTGCACTTTTCACTGAAGGAGATGAGCAGAGAAATAATAACTGTTGGAGTAATGGTGATGGAAATGTTTCTGAAAAATAGCAGCTCTTACTACGACAGACTATAAAAACTGTCTTTGTGACATTAACGGCTTTTGTCCAGTTGTTTGTTAGTGTTAATGAATCTTACTTTATCATCAGCTACATATAATAAGCTGCGTTAACACACAATGTCTCTTTAGTTGTTTAAAAGAACCTTGAATTAATTTCTTTCAACCACAATTTGCATGTGGCTGCTTTAATACACTGGATGAAAACATTTCCATTTCTTATATAAGAAATTATATAAAAATTAGATTCAACTTGATTGAATCATTGACCATGTACAAATACAGTGCAATGAAATGCAGTTAGCATCCAACCAGAAGTGCATAGCAGAATGTGAATACACAATACACACACACACATATATATATATATATATATATATATATATATATATATATATATATATATTAGGGATGCACCGAAATGAAAATTCTTGGCCGAAACCGAAAATTTAGGAGAGTGCAGCCGAAAACCGAAAGACATTATTAATTATTACCCTATTCCTGAAAAATATTGAGCACATCTGATAAATCACTCCACCCAATTAAAGAAGGACATGATTTTCTGTGGAATTTGACTTAATTGAAATCAAGACATTTCAATCTATCAATTACAAAAGTATGAAAATATTTATTCAGCACATATATAAAATTGACCCCTCATTTGTAAGAAGAATAAAATATGTTGTTTCATAAAAAAACAAAAAGTGCATAGGCTATAGCCTACATGAAATGTCTGTGATTGAATCACTTGGAAACTTTCTTGTATTTTCAAAAGTCTCCTCTACAGATGGAGTGGGCGTGCTCAGTTGTAATTTTTTTCTTTTTTGCGCGGTTGTGGTCTTTTCAAATTCAGAGTGGAGATCGGAGTGTTTAGATCTTAGATGGTGAATCAAACCTGACGTGGACAAAGTCTTTGCAGATACACCCCCTCTTAAGATTTCAGTTTTGCACGTATTGTAAATATCTACCCACTGGTTAGTGTCTGAGACTCTGAAATAAGTCCACACAGCAGACATGTTGGTGCCGCTAGCTCATGCGTAATTCTGAGGGGCGGGTGATTACGTCACCACGTTTTCTTCTTCTTCAGTTCGACAGCGGCTGGAAAACACTACAAGTGCACTACCGCCGCCAAGAGGTCATTTTCAGCTCTGCAGTTTTGGTGCTAATTTTATTTCGGCCGAAAACCGAAACAGGATATTTTTAGCATTTTCGGGGTTTTGATTTTCGGTGGCCGAAATTCTTCCCATCCTTAATATATATATATATATATATATATATATATATATATGTATATATATATATATATATATATATATATATTTAATGTATTTTTATTGTATTTTTCCTGTGCATTGTGTGTTCAGGTCCAGGTTCGTCACCAGATCTTCAGATAATCTTCCTGGGGTTGAAAGTTATGACAAATGGACGTTGTTTTGGAAAGTAAACCTGCTTCTGTAAGTATGATGTTTATTTTGAGTGACAAAAAACAATAACATATTCTGTATTTATTTTATTAGTAATTTGATATTTCAAATTACTCACCAATTCTTCACCAAAATGAACCCAGTGTCACAGAAGCATCAATATATCATATATATGTATATTTTATTGTGTTAATGATAGTGTTTATGTTTGCATGCTCTATAAATGTACATCTGTGTGTGTGTGTGTGCGTTATCACCCTGTCACATTCAGTCTAATTAAACAACAGATGAGTGATTATAGGATACATTATAATTGTGTATTTACTGAAAGTCATTATGCAGTGACATACAGTACACTACGTAGAAAATGACAGTTTTATATCTAATAATTCTGACTAAATTTTGACGCTTAAGTGAAAATAATCATGTTGGAGATTGAATCTGTACATATTTATGTTGCTCTTAAGCTGTTTTTTTTGTTGTTGTTGTGTTTGTGAACCAGTAGATCTGAAGCACATACACATATGTGTTAAATTCACAATTACATACTTTGTATCAGGTTTAATTTACAATAAACATGATTTCAGACCAGAGTTCACTGGCATCTGGCCGAACAGCTGCATGTATATAATTGGTGCTTCAATTAATTAGCTGGAAAGGCCAGGGATAATCATTATGCATGTATTTTCAAGGAGATGTGAGGTTTGTAAGCCTGTGATGGATCACGTGCTCAGGTTTGATTTACCTTGACCTGTCCATGTCTGAGCCAAAAATCTGCTCTAATTAAAGACACAAAGTTTCTGTCAGCCCTAAAACTACAGCCGTAATCAATTTAATGAACCTGTTTCAGTATAAATGCAATATTCCCATATTTTGTTTTGACAGAAGATTTTTAATTAGCGTCATTTCAACATGTACAAATTATTTCCCCTGAAACTAAATTGTTTCATGACAAAATATTTAATTCCACCAAAACATCAGCAATATAATTAAACTATGATAGACTCATGTATTAACGTGCTGATATTTATGTGTTTTTTTGTATCAATAGCAGCATGTTGACATTTCAGTTCGACACCATGACTGAACCTGCTGTTAGTGTTTATTTTAGAAAGAACTGAACTGAAGAATTAAACACATTCAACTGGACCTGTTCTATCGTAAATTGTGTTTATTTATTTTTACTAGTAATTTTATAGTCAACTAAATTATTTTAGTCGACTAAACTAAAATTTATGTTAAAAATCATCACTTGTCACTCGTCATCTGAACCCGCTTCATCCTCACTAGTTAGTTGACTAAAATTATTTTAGTCGACTAAAATTCATAGCATAAAATTTTAGGAATTTAGTTTTTTCAACATCGCCATAGCAACAAGGGCTTTAGTTTAGTGCAGAAGGCTTTGTTCTGAGGCCTCCCATTTGTTCAAATCTATAATTCTGTAGATTTCTATTTAAGGGTTGTCTAGAGGGAATCCCCATCTTTCCAACGGTACCAAACATGACGGGGAAATACCTAACGCCAGCGCCAAGGAAAGTCGTGTTTGGAGTCGATTTTTCTTAGTTTTAGACTTAATTACTGTCAGAGTCAGTTGTTGTTCTTCCTAAAAGACATTATTTGAAGAACTTACGCTAGGAATTTAACAAAAATTCATAGTTAGAAGTGTTCAGGAGACATTTTACTTTTATTTTATCAGTAAACTTCAAATTCAATCATTTTGACCCATATAACGTATTTGAGGCTAAAGTTAAAAATACTTCTGTGACTGAACCACTGGTTTAATGATGGAAGGAAACATATGAAGATGTTCATCATTTTCACAGTGTGTGAAATTATATTTAATGCAGTAAGTAGATGGGTTTCTATTTTAGTTGCATCATAGTAATAATAATAATACTATAATTCCTGTGAGATGGGGTTTGCGTCCATATAATGTGTTGAGTGCCCATGATTTCTTGGCTGTAATTTTCAACCCAAAGTCAGGAATTGTTCAAGTCAACATTTAGTGTTCCTCTAGCACATCTGTAACCTTTTACTGCACTACTACCTAAATGGCCTCAGCAGTGTAAGACATGATGCATGTTCCTGTGTGGAGCAGGAGGCCTTTTCTGCTATTTGTTGAAGCAAACAACCCTCAAATGGGTTCAGGGGTATATGAGGTGCATGTGATGGAATAAGTGTCTCATAGTGAATTGTATTTTGTAAGTATATCATTCTTCAAAAAGACCATTTTGAAGCCATTTTGTACACCGCACAAGACAAAAGCCACCCTCCAACAAATGATGCTGAGCACACACTAAATGTCCTCGTCCACAGTAATGAAATACCATAACTCTGTTTTGGATGCTTTTCACCACAAACACTTTTAATGTGTCAGAATAAAAGCCTGTATGAGAGCTCTGCATATTTGTCATTTTTCACTTAATAGATTATACTGTCCTGATAATGGGTTCAAATAGTTAAAAGCCATATTTGTTATATTTCTTGTTGCCATGTGGATGAAAACACACATCCAACTATGGCTGCACGATATTAGAAAAAACTGACATTGTGATACTTTTTTAATTTAGTAGATTGTGATTGTGAAATACTCAGGAGTTTATAACATCTTGTTGGTTTTGGGTGATTTTCTCTTGTTGGTTTTGGGTGATTTTCTCTTGTTGGTCGCTCATTTCTCAGTCTCGTTACCATAGTGACTCAGTCCAAACTGCTCAGTGTTTGTCAGGTTCTATTGAAATTAAAAATGTTGAGCTCATTCATCTGCTACATAAACAGAACTTGTCATGTGACTGTCGCCAACACGTCCATTGCGACGTCGATGCTCAAACACTAACCTGTGCGGCTCAGCCAAGTCCATATGAATGAACAGTTGAAAAACAAAAACACAAAACAACTTCATCTACTGTGAATAAAGTCGACCAAAACAGCTTGTTTGTATATTAGAAATAATAATCATTCTAAACCATATGAAAAAGCTGCCGACGTTATCAGCGAGTGTACATTCTTTTGCAAGTTTTAATTAGTATTCCAATTGACGTAGGAAAAGAGAGTCAGAAGCTGTTTTTAATTAACCTATGCAAATGACATGATGTTTCATGTTCAGAGTTTCTGTTTATTCGAGAAAGGAACAAAGCCGCCTGAAAGAGAAAGACTGGAAATGAAGTTAGTGCCGACAGAACTCTTCATTTTTTCTGGAGACCTTCACTCAGCTTTAATGGCGTGATAGAGTAGATGGATTTCCTAATCAACTAATTTAAGTTTAATTAACCTACTGTCAGATTCCTGCAAAGTTTTGTCTGGAATTTCAGCTCAGATTCTACATTTTCACTCCATTTAACCCATGAAGACCCAAAGACACAAACCATCGACCCATCGAAAGTGTTTAATATAGTTCCTGTTGATCCAGTAAGTATATCAATACAAGAATTGATCATTAAGAATACATTTATTGGTCATTTGTAGAAAAAAAATAACTACATTGCTCTTATGAAACACAAATATGCGTCAATATAATGAAATATATAATGCATTATATTCCAAAAGTATATTCACATATCTGGAAAAGTAGTGCATATATTATCTAATATACTGCAATATATGATTTGATTATGTATTGACAAATATTTGATTTTGGATTTTTTGAATTGATTTGAATGATTTATTTCGAACATGTGCAAAGTGCAACAGTAATCAATACAACAATAATAATAATAATAATAACAATGACATGTCCGAAAAGGAGTAGGATGAAGCATAAGTTTATTTAATTCTACCCCTTCTTCACTTTCCCAATAACCTAAATTCATCTTATAGTAATATAGTGCATAGTACAAAAATTATGATAATAATAAAATAATAATAATAACAATACCAATAATCAATAACTGAAGTACTAAACATAGACATATATACAAAAAACAAAATAAAAACAAATGAGCAGATAGGAAAGTAGGTAACCATTTTTCCTCCCTTCCTTCTTCTTCTTTTCCCTTTCTTTTTTCTAAGTTGTCTGCATTTTGTTCTTATTTTTTATTTTATTTTATTTTTCTATTCATTCACTTATTTTATTCATGTATTTATTTATTTATTATATATTTTAACCCCACACTATATAAAACATATATTGCACTGAAGACAATAGCCTATATTTTTACTGATTTAGTTTTATTGAAATTCAGTTTCTTTCCACATACTGTATATTGTGAATGTGAAGTGTATGACTAAATATATAATTACATATATTTAATAATACATTTCACAAAATATGTATATATGTGCATCCATATAATATTAAGTGCATTACTAAATATGTATATATGAGTATATGAGTACATTGTCATATATGTCTCAACATATGGAAAGTTTATGTATTTTAAACTATATTATAATATATTAATTAGGGATGTGACTTTTGGTCTAAAACACTATTGGAAATTCACTAGAAAGAATTCCAATAGTATTCATGTTTCCACACCCAACCCCTCCCCCGCTGATGTACGCCCCCACCTCCAAACACACACGCGATGACAGAAAGGGTAAAAGAGGTAACCAAACGTTTACTGAATAAACAACATTATTACAAATCACACAACATATTAATCTTCCCTGAGCATTTCATCTCATCTTCTGCATGAAACAAATAAAAGGCTTTTAATTTGAAAATCACAATAACTGCAGCCAACATTATATTTCTCGGCGGAACCGGATGAAACAGCTGATTTCAGCTACAATGTTGAACGGATTTAACAACAATAGCAGCAGGTTTTATTTGAAAAAAAAAACATGTTCAGGGTGGAGGCGTATGTGTAACATGTTCTCTGTTAATCCAACAGTACAGTGACAGCAGCAGCTCTGCGATGAATGAAGGTCAAAGGGGAATGAAAAGCATCATGGGTAGCTCGCTCATAGCCAATGGGATGATACGTACAGTAAGTATGTGACGTATTTATGTAAATTACATAGTTACGTATAATAATGTGCTTTATTTATGTCTCTGAGGTTTGTTTCCTTTCGTAAATATAATTATCTTTCGTATTCAGAGACGAAAAGTTGAGTTAAAGGTTTTTCTTACTTGGATTTTTCGTTAGCCGTAAGTAGAGGTACCATTGTGTATGTATGTGTATATATTAGGCTTGTCAAAAAAATCGATTTTAGATACTAAATCGATTTTGACCCTTGGTATCTAATTAGATACTAAGTTGCTGGAAAATCGATTTTTGTTTTTATGGCGCGTCGCTGCTTTTTTGTAGCGGGTAACGTTAAGAATTGTAAACAGGCATCAACGTGGTCAGCTCTGGCACAGCCGTAATGCCGGCGTGTAAGTTAAAGTCTCTTTTTTTTCTCCAGCTGCCTCTGACAGCACACGGGATGACGCCAGTGCGACCACAGACCTATACACTATTTCTATAGGTCTGTGATTGGACCATCCGATGTAACTTTGCTTTTAAAGGCCTCGATATAGTCGAACGTTTATGCGCGCGGGCGGCAGCCAGGCGGTAGCGCATAGTATCACGTTACCACCACGGAGGCCACCGTGAGCATGTCAGCCTATCATTTTTGACGTGCACGCTGCTAGTCCCGCAAGGGGTCCGGGGTGGTCACATGATGCAATACGCTGCCGCCCGCGCACATAATGCTCGACCATAAAGAGTCTTACAGTTAGCACTGCAGAAGGGCTTGAGCAAAAAGATAGACCTACCTTAACTTACCAAGAGATAGACATGCATTTATTCTGCACTCGCACTCACTACCTTTTTTTTTTTTTAGCAGTCCATGGAGGAAATTTTAAGAGGAATCCCTCACATCTCCAGTATCGAAATAGTATCGAGTATTATCCTTAGTATCGGTATTGAGTTGGAAATTTTAGTATCGTGACAACCCTAATATATATATATATATATATATATATATATATATATATATATATATATATATATATATACATATATATATATATATATGTGTGTATATATGTGTAGTATCATATAAAATATACTCTAATATATGATGTGATCATATACTGATGCTCAAACATATTCATGTCTTTACACCACAGATAAACAGTAGCAGTGGGTGTTTGTGGGTTAATGTGTATTTATTTGTGTTTTAATAATCATTTCCTCTGATGGTCTCATGTATCTATAGGAAGTCTTCCTTATCTCTAGTAGTCACAACAAAAGTCCACAGTAATAACAGGTGACATCTCAAAAATGAAAGGTCTTTGCCAATTTCTCCACTGGGGACTGCGCTGTCACCTTGAAATATTTCGAGGTTACTGTAGAGGCAACAGTGATTTGACAAACCTTAAATTACCTCCTGATACGACAACAAACCCCAGTGATTACAGGCAGAAAATCATCCCCTATCCTTTTGATTATGAAACATGTTATCACATACAATCTACTGACCAGATGGAAGAAGAAACACATTAGACCATTGTCCATTAGTCCATGTCTTTCCCACACAAATGAATAACTTGAGTCCAAACAGTGGAAGGAAACAGCAGGTTTTCGTGGTTCAGATCTCTGTCATTGTACGACCTCCTGCGTAGACCTCAATAATAGTTTTTTGTTGCATGTGCAGTGTGTGTCCTTTCACTTTTATGCGTCCTAAAACACCACTCAGGTTGATATAACGCTTGTGTGAACAAAGGTGGTCTTTGTTTGAGTTGGCACGTTTAAATGTTTTAAACCCCTTATCATTACAGGATGATTTTCTTTAAAACACCTGAAAAATTCAAAATAATATTCTGTAAGTACGTTAGAGCTGCAACGATTAGTCGACGTTGACGCCAAAAATCGACAATAGAAATAATCAATAGTCAATTCTATTGTCGATTGTTGCTAGACGCGTTTTTTTTTTTTTCACCAGAGTGAGACATCCCAGTGGATTATAACTGGACGACCCATGAGCATGGCTAATAACTGAAGGGTTAGCGGTTCGAATCCCGCTCTGTTCGAGTCAGTCCGTTGTGTCCTTGGGCAAAGACACTTCACCCTCCAGTGTCACTAGTGTAGGAATGAACTCAATAATAAATATATCAATAAAAATTCATATCTTTAGTCCAAACAGTGGAAGGAAAGGTTGAGGTGCAGATCTCTCTCTCTCTTTCTCTCTATCCCTGTCTCTCTCTATCTCTCTCCTTCTCTCGCTCTCTCTTGCTCTTTCTTGCCCCCCCTCTCTGTCTCTCTCAATCTCCCTCTTTCTCTCTCTATCCCCCCTCTGTCTCTCTCCCTGTCTATCTCTCTCTCTCTCTGTCTCTCTCTCCCTCTCCCCCTCTCTCTCTCCACCCCCCCTCTCTCCCTCTCTCTCCCTCTCTCTCCCTCTCTCCCCCTCCCTCTCCCTCTCTCTCCCCTCTCTCCCTCTCTCTCTCCCTCTCCCCCTCCCCCATAATAGTGTTTTGCATGTTCACAGTATGTGTTAGTTCACTTTTATGCGTCCTAAAACACCACTCAGGTCGATACAATGCTAGTGTGAACAAAGCTGGTCTTTGTTTGCATTGGCAGGTTTAGATGTGGATGTTTTTTAAAGGGGGGGGGGGGTATAAAGCAGGGGTCACTTTACAGAGAGCCAGTCTGTAGTCTTTGTCAAATGGATGGTTGTGTCAGAGACAGTAGATTAATTATCAGCCTTTGTAGCCAGATCATACTGTGACAACACGACGCATGCTTGTTCCTCTCTGACGCCTATTGGTGCTGACAGTCTGCTCATTTGAACAGAATTAATAAATACATTTTTGTACTGTGGCTCTGAGCTGTATATTAAAAAGAAGAGGAGGAGGAAGGGGGGGGGGGGGGGGTTGATGATTTTCGTGTGAAGAAGATAAATAGGAGATTAAATCCATATTGATTTTTTGTTCTCTTTAAGCATACTGTTATGTGGGAACGTGTGTGTGTCGTTTTTCTGGAGGCATTTTTCCTGTTAGATGTTTGATGCTTTAGCCTTCAGCTCTTCCTTCACTCTCTTTCATCTGTAGCAGACACTAAATACAAGTGACAATTAAACATGCTGATGTGATGTTTGAGGAGGACCCGTGAGATTATTTTCTGGGTAATTGTTGCCGTGACAGTTTGTCATTTTGTACTGGGTTGAATTTACTTCATTAGATCATGAGCTGAAGATTCACTTGGATTTTCAATCACAGTCACAGCTTTTTTTTTTTTCTCTTTCTCTGTTTTTTTTTTTTTTTTTTGAAGATAATCTATGTGTGAAATGTCAGAAACAGCATGTAAGCAGAACACAAGCTATAAATGTGACCGTTAATGCAGTGGAACACCTGAAATGTGCAAAACACTTCACAAACGTCTGCATTTGACGAACCTGTTGTGTGACTGACGCAAACCGTAACTGTATTTAAATTTTATTAACCCATAAAGATCTGAAGTCATCGACTAATTAAACTAATTCATCACTGTCTGTCTATCCATACATTCATTTTGTTAATTATGCGGCACAATATATATATATATATATATATATATATATATATATATATATATATATATATATATATATATATATATATACATACACAACACAGAACATATATTCATCATCATTCTTATAGCCAAAATAATTAAATAGAATAAAAATAGGTACATGGATAAATGAATAAATAAATTAACAGGACATAAAAAATTAATAAATAAAAAGTTAAAATAATTATATGAATATAAATAAATAAATAATTGTCAAATATAAATGAATAAAGACAAATATTTTAAATAAATAAATAAAAATACAAAATGAATAAAAAAGAAATCGCTAATAATTATAAAATTAAATAAAATATAAAATTTAATAAAACAAATACATAAATAAAAAAAGACTAAATTATTATTAAAAATTAATACAAAATAAATGAATAACAACATAATAAAATACGAATAATATTAAAAATTAAATAAAATAAAAATTTAATTATATTAATAAGTAAATAAAGATGAATGAATAAAACATAAAATAAATACATGAATAAAGAAAGAAACAAAGTGATAAATAAATACAAATAAAAAATTTATATATATATATATATATATATATATATATATATATATATATATATATATATATATATATATATATATATATATATATAAAATCGCAGGATTT